>NJDD01001180.1:379913-408854 GCA_002245505.1 Calephelis nemesis | reverse complement strand
TTTTGATTTTAAGATTATGGATTATGTATCGATATCGATACTTTACGTTTTTTGGACAGCCTTAGTAATGTCAAATGGCAGCCATATTTAGTAGCCAGCGGCAGGTTTTTTTGGTAACTATTTCGTGTCCATATACTTAGAGGTCAATGACATTTTGAAGTTGAGTTGCCACTTGTCACTTGTCAGCTTGACGTTATGTCACTCGAAACTTAAGGCAAAAGCATGCGCTTTTTTGTGCCTTAAATAAGCATCAAATACATTAAACATGTAATAATCTTGAAGATATATCACCGAAAGTTAAAAAAACAATGTTTGTGTTCTATATATTACTTCTTTATCTAATAATTTCGTTATTTAACAATGAAATTGACTAATCGATTAAGAATCGATTTTTGGTCACACGTATTGTATTAAAGAATCTTCACTTAGTTAAGAGTCACTTAGGAAGGTAACACTTAGCTTGGTGAAAACGAATTTAGGTGCGGGTTGGATTTAGGGGATCTTTTAAACTAAGAGTCACTTAACTAGGGAATCCTTAGGTGTTAGTTGGTGAAAACGGGCATTAGTGTCTTTGGCTAGTCGTGGGTGTCCTGGTTGTGCCTCTGCCTACCTCTTCGGGGATAGGCGCGTGAAGATACTTACTTCATATGTATAGGTACATAGGCAATTAAAACTACAAAGAAATAACATAAACGTGACTTAACGATAAGTATATTATTAATCTGACATTGAATTTTTCGTCAACTTAATTAGTATATTTTTATGTTCAAAACTAATTACACAAGTTATTAGAAAATCGTGATTTTGTTAAGTAAAAGTTTTATAACAGCTCAATAAAGTTGGTAATCAGGACATATTCCATGACAAAATATGGAAAAAAAAATTAATTTGCTTTATGTTTCGTGATTCAAATGAAAACATTAAGTTTGGATTTCGGTCCCTACTTTTAAACATTATGTTTTATTTTAATTTTTACTGAAATGACTGAAAAAGTTAATTAATCACAAAAATGATTGATCGCTCCATCGAACAACCGCGAGCTTTGAGTTCGATTCCTGACGGGGGCAGGAATTTGCGTGATGTGCATTTAGATGTCTGTATTTCTGTGTTCATTAAATTTATTCTGGTATCTATTTATGTTTTTCTATGTGTCATGACGTGTTCCGGTTCGGAGGGTAAGGTAGCCGGTTAACTTACTTTTGCTTGAGGCCTAACATCCCGGCCTCTGCAAGCATGTGATTTGCTCACTTAGGGGTTAGATTAAATTTGTGTTTTTTGGCCAGGAACATTTACTTTTTTTCTTTCTTTAGTTTGGTACTAGCATTAGCATTTGCCAATAGACAGATTGAATTTTGCATCTAATTACCCGTATTAATAAAATCGGGTTTAAATTATTCAAAACTAGCTGCCCGTCCTCGCTTCGCTTCGGTTATTCAAGAATAAGAATCCTACTAATGCGAAAACATAAACTTACTGAAACCTTCCTCAAGAATTGTTCTATCTATTGTTGAAAACCGAATGAAAATCCATTCAGTACTTTTCGAGTAAATCGCGAACAGACAGACAGACGCGGCGGGGGATTTTGTTATATATAATATGTATTGATGATTAGTCATAAGTCATCAAAGAAAGTCAGGTCAGGGTCTTGAGTAAAGACTGAACTCAATAGGTACTCAATTAATAAGATTTGGCGGCAACAACTCAATTACTTACACTCATTTATTTATAATTATTTCATTTCTGTAATTTAATTGAAAAAAAATTTTTAAAATGCCTCCAAATTAGACTAATTTCTCTCAATACAAACACGAAATTCCATAGAATGAAATAGGTATGAAAAAACCACGACTATTTTTTCTTTTGATGGCGCTAGAACTAATATTTACTTTTTTTTACTATTATTTTAAGTGGCATGGGCATAGATGCATGGGCGTTATATTTACTGTTCTTTATCTATGCAGCCATTAGTTTCCAATTTCAAATTTCTCACTTTTCTATAAAAAGTTCTCACTCATCCAACAATCTGCGAAGGCTGCTAATGTTTTCCAGTACATTGACACTTATACCGATGTTTATTCAAGTCGACGACCTCATGATATAAAAAGTTGAAGCTGTCTACCGCATACTGCAAATTGAGTCCATATCGGCCGCTTGTCATACCACTCCACCAGATACCGCGAATCACCTCGCAACATAAATGCCTATCGAGGGTCGACAATACATGACTTTTATTAAGACTATTTATAGACCGTTTCTATAAGTCTGTTTTGAAGTGAAATCATATTATTAACCGACTTAGAAAAGAACGATTCATATTATGTACGAGTCCTATATTTTGAAGTGAAACTTCTTTAGAATCGTTGTGATTTCAACACGGGTGCAACGGAAAACGGTGCGAACTTTGTTCCACTCCTTCAGTTTGTATGGGAAGAAATAAAGTTTTATTTTTCCCGTTTTCAGATGGGAGGTGGGAACTTTAGGTAGGGTTGTCACATGTAAAAACGTGACAATTTATATTGTTTCCCGAGTTCTTCCTATATTCGTGTTCCGGTCGCGGTGGTGGGTGGTGGAAACGTCAGTTAAGCTTGTCACATTCCGTGACGTTTGAAGGATTATTTGCCACAACAGTTGCCACAACTGCTTAAGCGGAATTAGCAAAATAAAGGCTTATTTTACATCTGTTGTAATCAGGGCCGGATCTACCTATGGGCTTTTTGGGCTTCAGCCCAGGGCCCCATAGATAAAGGGTCCCTGTTAGCTCAGTCCCTGTTAAAATTAATAAGAGACGAATCGTAATTTAGGCGTTACATAGAACGAAAAATATATATTATTGTATATCACCATAGATAAAAGGGCCCCCCGAGTACTTTTAGCCCAGGGCCCCACAAAGTCACGATCCGCCCCTGGTTGTAATGGATTTCCGCAAAGTAACGCCTGATTCAATAAAAAATTTCCCGTTTTCCCTGCAAATGTCCCAAATTTATTCTTCACAAAAACCTTGTCCTGGCAATAACTAACACAATACAAAAAGAATTACCCGAATCGGTCCAGTCGTTCGGAAGTTATGCGCTTACCAACACATTTAGCGATTCGTTTTTAAATTATAGATTTTACTATATGAATTTTACGAAAGACACATAAAAAGGTAAAAAGCAAATATACAAATGTTGATCTTATCGCCCATTTTTCTGGCGGGCAATCAGGAAAGACTGGAAATTGAAAAGATAAAAAATAATAACAAAAAGAACAACGTTATACGTGTCAGGAATAAAAAAACATTGAACGTTGAACATTTCTATTGCTGGCAACATTACCTTTGTAACATGGGATTTTTTAACAAGTAGTTAATTAGTTATAATAATATAAACCTCGACTACCACCCAAACCAATTAACTGACTGACTTATCCCGAATTGTTCCCCCAATTACTATCGACCTAGAGCGAGGATCAAGGTGTCGTCGGATAGAAGGAGCTCCCAAAGCCAAACAGGCTATTCAAAGTTTTTTACAAACTTGAGGGCTGCGAGAAACACGCTATATATTACAGACTTTTTAGAGTGGAAACTCGAGGGCGAGCCCCAGAAGAATTTTTCTTATACATTTTTTTAAATAAAAAAACCATTTACCTTGCTATATATTACTCGTATTATATATAGACTTTTTAGAGTCGAAACTCAACGGAAAGCCTTGTTATATTTAGTGCAAACTTGTAAAGAGTCGTTGTGCACTTTTTGTGATGGGTAAAAAGTATTAAATTCGTGTTAGGACACGTGAACTGATCAACAACTCATATAACGGAGAGAGAAAAGAAATTTTATTTATTTGCTGAATACGTTTGTTAGACATTGTTACAGAAAGTATTTGTTTATACCAACATACCACATTGTGGTGTGGACTTTTTTTTATTTATACAAATTTGTTATTTAGAATTATAATATCAGGTTTTAATATTTTAACAAAATTTGAAAATGTCATTTGGTTCAACCCTAACTACCATGAGATACCACCGTTTCTAAACCTAGCCAGTGAAGAGAAGAAACGGTAAAACAAACGGCCCGGCAGCCAGGATGAACCATATCTACCTAGAACTGCCAACTAGAATAAAACCACTGTATGTTGTCGCCGCATTTCGTGCTGTTAATTCGTTTCGCCGAACGATAGCTAATGCCTGATAGTACTTTTATTTTGATAACTTGAATCGCACACACATCTTTTTTATTCTAGACCATCCATTTTTGTTCATAGCTAACTAACTCATAAATAACCCTACTACGAACATTGTTTTTACATAATATGAAACGTCTCTTGTCCATTACAAAAGTAACAAAAAATAATTAACAAATGTGTATAAAATATTTTTAAACATAATGATAGCTACTTATATACCTGATACAGGTCAGGTATAAAATTGAAATATTC
This sequence comes from Calephelis nemesis, assembly GCA_002245505.1. Lineage (NCBI taxonomy): Eukaryota > Metazoa > Arthropoda > Insecta > Lepidoptera > Riodinidae > Calephelis > Calephelis nemesis. The sequence continues at coordinate 404,436 of NJDD01001180.1, read as the reverse complement.
AAACCCTGACAAAAACTGTCCCTAACGTCCAAACAACTATCTAGATCACGTCTACGTTAAGTTTCAAACGAAAAACACCTCATCGAAATTGACCCTTCGTATGAGTTATAATGCCTCAGACACAGATATGTAAGGTTTAAGTTATGTAGACTTCCCCCGTATTGGTCCGGGCTCCTTTGCAGAATAGACCATCTGCCTTCCTGTGCCAGGCAGCTCGTAAAAGGCGAGCATAGGCTTGCCGTCACTAACACCGTGATATCTGACTAGGTGGTAGAGTTCCGCAGCGACTTACCCGGATTGGTGCCGTCGCCTTACCTATTCCTGTCGCCATAACGTCATGACGTGTTCTGGTTCGGAGGGTAAACTTACTTTTGCTCGAGGCCAAACATCCCGGCCTCAGGTTGGCAACGCACCATTACCACCTTTGGTGTCTCTAAGCGGCGGGAATTTCTTACCATCAGGAAATCCGTCTGCTTGTTTGCCTTCCAATGTCATAAAAAAAGTATATTATAGATCACGACCTGCTGATGGCAGTTCAAATCAAAATAGGTAGGCTTCATCCTAATTGCCGGGGAGTTTGTTTTGCCGTTTCTTCTTGTAACCCCTTACCTAGCCAGGTTTGGAGACGGTGTAGTTTATGGTAGTTAGGGTTAAACCAAATCACATTTAAAAAAACTTCGTCAAATATCAAAACATTATATATAAAAATCAATTGCTGTTCGTTAGTCTCGCTAAAACTCGAGAACGGCTGGACCGATTCGGCTACTTTTGGTTTTGATTATTTGTAGAAGTCCAGGGAATGTTTAAAAGGTAAGAAATAAGGAAAAACTGCGAGAAAACTAGGAAAACCAACATTTAAAATTTTCCCACACAAACGGAGCGCGTGGAACGAAGTTCGCCGGGAAAGCTAGTATAAATAATAATTTTGTTTAATTTAAAATACATATTTGCATACAACAATTTCATAGAATATCTATCAATTTTAAAGGAAGAAAAAATGTCGCCCTAAACAAGATTTGAAGTCTGAAGTCGACGAATGCTCTAACCATTTAAGATACTGAAGATTCAAGTCCTGTGGTGAAATATTTAATTCCTTTGTTAAACTGTGTATCTATAGGGCACAACTAATAATATATAATATATATATAATATAATAAATAAGCCCCATTTGCACGTCCCTGGTTTAAAAAAATTAACTGAAAGTTATCTTCTAACATAGGACTAATTCAGTACATGTTTGACCGTTTAACCCGTTATTAAACTTAACCCAGGAATGTGAAAGAGGCTCTAAAATTTATAGAAATTTAACCCAAGCACAGGGCAAAGGCTAACATGAAATACCGTGACAGAATTTGTTGATACAAACATATGTTTTTGTTACTTCTAACATATATTCAGGAAATAAATATATTTAATTTCAATTTTTGGTATCAGAATCATCAACAGAACATTACTAAAATGAATTTATTCTTCAAAGAAGCTGATATTCATTTCATTGGTGTTATAAATTTACATGACAGAACACATAATCTACTTATGTTGTGAAGTCAAAGATGTATGTTCCAGAACTCATTGGTAATCAATAGGTAGAGGCTTTATATGGTATAAACGATAATGGCGTTCATAAAATGTGCCATTATACATGCCGCTTCTTAAAACCGTGAGCCGATATCGATGTATTCAAACGTGCCACGAATACGGATCTAGAGTAAGGATCGCGGGTATGGCTCGTTTGTCTGATCAACTCCCATAGAGAATTTAATATAACAATGAAGAAACATGCATTTCGTCACGCTAAGGCCCTTCCGAGGCAGAAAGTATCGAGTTAATATAACAATGAAGCTAGATAATCGCCTCTGTGGTTTAACGGTCCAGTTGTTCGATTTGACTTCATGACGTCCCTGGTTCGATTCCCGAAACAAAAATAAAATCTGGTTTTTCCAATTTTAATTCTTCTTAGATCTTCTCAGTGTGTGGCCGCGATTCCGATCCGGTGGTAGTTTATAAAAATGTCGAAGCGCACAGATACCACTTGTATAGTTAAAGTGAATAAAGATTTTTTCTGATTTTGATTAAAATAATGTAATAAAAATAAATGTTGCTCGGGATAGGATGTGTGCCCCGTTGGCGATAGACTTGTCACCTATCACATTGGGAGACTTAGTGTCATTGGCTAGTCATGGGTGCTCTGGTTGTGCCTCTGCCTACCTCTTCGGGGATATGGGCGTGAAGGTACTTTCGTTAGAGAGAATATATCTAGAACGAATATCGCCTATTTAGTGCCATTTTTAACCCCACTTAAAAAAAAAGAAGTATCTTGTCAGCTTTCGTAAGGATTCCAAGAGGATTCTAAGAGACACGATGAAGTATTTCCCAATCCCAACCGAATCAAACTCTGAACACTTTTTAAGGACTTAGTTAATCATATTTTAATACCAAAAAATACTGTCACCCTATTGACGGTACAAATACTAAAACTTTAACACAACTAGATACTAACATTAAAAAGTAGTTGAAATCCACTTCTAGTGTAACCACTAACACAATGCCACCAGACCAACCACTTTCGCAAAACATGGACCGGCTTTTAGCAAAAATTTGATCAGTGAAAGTCAGGAGCCGCCATTACACCGCACGGTGCTTTAGGAAACTCGATAAAATTAATCAAACCCGTCCTAACCCTTTCGAGAGGCTAATATTAGTGCAATTACTGGCCATATTTTCAAATACATTAAACTATTAACATCAAATACAAAATTTCCGAATTTTATGTTTTTTTTTTCAAAAGAGGATTTTGAGGATTAAAATTTTGTCGTGATCCGACTAGCGGTTTATGAGTTATACTTAAGAATGCACATCTTTTCGTTTTGTGTGGAATCATCCATGAAAATGACTTATACGAAAATTCAAGGAACCACCAAAAAGAACTTACCAAAAGCCAGGGCCTTACCAAGGGCCATAAAAATAGGTCAATTACTTGCCGAGTAATCACGTAACTAACATATAAAAAATACAGTCGAATTGATAACCATCCTCTTTTGAAGGCATTTAATAAATTATACTCGACTTGAATTAAAGTATTAACTTTTTTTAACATTTTTACAAAAACTAGGAGATTAGTTTGTGTTAGTTGGACACACAGGGAAGGTACATCTATATCTGAGCTTTTTTGTTACGCATGACGGGAAAGCTATTTAATTAAATTTTGCTATTTGCATTAATTGTCCAACTTGAAATCTAAGCTATATTTAAGAATCCATGAAATAAAATTAGAAATATAAAGTCAGTTACATATGGAAACATAATTATTATCTCGCTCATTTCTTTACGTTCGATACATTTTACGATGCCAGTAAAAGCTCGCTAGTAAACAATCGATGTTCATTCGAATTAAAAATCGGACCTCCCAAACTGGAAGACGATTCCTATCAGTACCTAATTCATCTCATAATGGTGAAATTGAGCAATAACGAATACAATGACGCGGAGCGTATTCGTGGAGTAATTATTTTATTAACAACAGTCCATGTCATTGAAATGTCAGAATCTGAATCAGAATTAGAAAAATCTTTATTCACTTGAACCATACAAATGGTATTTGTGAGCGTCGTCATTTTTTTAAAGTACCACCGGATCGGAATCGCGGCCATACCCTGAGAAGATCCGGCGAAAGAAAATCAGCGGGCTTGTCTTTTTTCAATAACGTTACAATATAAACTAGATTAAAATTGTAAACTACAATCTTACTTTAACTTAAATACGAGTAAAAGGTACAACAAATCACATTACAAATTGCAGTGGGCAATCGAAACCTCTATCCCCAAGCATGTTCATCTTCCAAATAATCTGAGACCGTAAAATAGCCTTTTTGACATAATTTTGCTTTTATATTTTTTTTAAACTTATTTAAAGATCTCTAATACCAATGGACAGCTTATTGTAGAAACGTATGACTTTGACCCAAAAAGGATTTACTAATTTTATGGAGACTAATTTTGTATGCGGCTAGATTATTTGATGTAATTATCATTTTACTAGATGTTTGCCCGCGACTTCGTCTGTGTAAAACGATTTTCATACAAACTTTCATTCCCACCATTAAGTGTTTGTTTTAAAAAAATCTTTTAGAGGTTTATTTAAAAAAAGTAGCTTTCGTTTGAACTGGTCTATTTATCTGTATGCTTGTTTCAATTTCATCAAAATCACTCGAGTTGTTTAGACGTGAAAGCATAATAGGTAGACTGTCGCATTCGTAATATTAGCATGAATTTGTTATTTATACGAGTGTGTAATTTACCAATTTACGAATCTACGGCAACCTCAGAAGTACGCTCTTTTCAGAAAAATACATATTTTTGAAATCGGTTTACCAATGACTACTTACATACATACTTCAAAAATAAGGTGTGTGCGATTCACACACTATAGAAGTGAAACTTCAGTAAATCGACAAAAGAATGAGGTGAATATATATTTGTGTCTCTTACTTGCAAAAGAATGAGATGAATATATATTTGTGTGTCTTACCTGTCGTTTTTCCGTTGCACCCGTTTTGAAATCACAACGATTCTAAAGAAGTTTCATTTCAAAAAAGCAAAGGGTTTATACACTCCGGGAGTGCCAGCAGAAGCAACTACTTGAATATTAATGTTGTGAACTTTTAATATTTTTAAATGGTTAAGGAACAATTTTGCTTCAGTTATCAAAATAAAAGTACTATCAGGCATCAGCTATCGTTCGGCGAAACGAATTAACAGCACGAAATGCGGCGACAACATACAGTGGTTTTATTCTAGTTGGCAGTTCTAGGTAGATATGGTTCATCCTGGCTGCCGGGCCGTTTGTTTTACCGTTTCTTCTCTTCACTGGCTAGGTTTAGAAACGGTGGTATCTCATGGTAGTTAGGGTTGAACCAAATGACATTTTCAAATTTTGTTAAAATATTAAAACCTGATATTATAATTCTAAATAACAAATTTGTATAAATAAAAAAAGTGCACACCACAATGTTGGTATAAACAAATACTTTCTGTAACAATGTCTAACAAACGTATTCAGCAAATAAATAAAATTTCTTTTCTCTCTCCGTTATATGAGTTGTTGATCAGTTCACGTGTCCTAACACGAATTTAATACTTTTTACCCATAACAAAATGTGCACAACGATTCTTAAGGCCCCACACTTAGTCAGCCAGAAGAGCCAATCGCCGCACTCCTTCGTTCCATGATTACTATAAAATAATTGCGCTCTAAAGCACAAATAGTGATTTGTCGCTTAAGACATTAATTTTAACAAATTAATCACTATTTTGACACTATAAAAGTAATTTGAAAAAAATATAAAAACTGAAACGATTATCTTTTAGGTATAATACTTATCTATGTTTATGTTAAATCTGGTGTCGATATTTTCATAATTGAAGTAGACAGATGGGGGTTTCTTTCAGAAAACGGTTAACTTTTTGATTTTTTTCTATCGAGTAAAGTAAAATGAATCGTATTTTGGAAACAATAGTCTTGTTAAGCATATTAATGTTAATCTTGTGTATTTTTGTCAACAAGATCTATGATTGCTTTGTATGAAAAAACATAATATTGCTGACGTATTTTAGCATACATGGACCCTTAAGAAGTTTTCACTTCATAAATCTGAATCCCTTACACCATGCATTTGTGCAAACACCGATACACCTAAATCAATGTGGTTTGTCCATAAAACTGTAATGAGGTATTAATCCCTTTTATATTAAAACCGCAAAAGCGTGAAGTGCCTATACATTTATGAATTTCTATATTTGTTTGGAAAGCAATTTCATCATATTTTAATCTCGTATAAAAGTTATGAAACTATTAATTGCTTTCCATTTCATTGATCACGTATTTCATGTGGCTGCCCTCACTTCATTTGATGGACAAGCAATCGAACGAACATTTCTGAATATAGCCCATGATGAGTTTAACTAAGAGTGCTCAGATTTACGCCCCAATTTTTCAGGCAATTTTGTTTGTTTGAAATGATTCTTCTACAAGTCTTTTTAAAATATTTTTGTTATGTAAATTGGCTACATTTTTAATTGCCATACCCATGAAACTTTGTCGTAAAGTATACCGTTGTGAATTAGGTTGCCATATGAAATAACTAGCTGACCTGACGTTCGACACGTATGTTGTCCAATCCTAACTATGAATATTGATTATTATTTTCGTATGAACTTCTCCTGATAATAATTAACACAATAAAAAAGAATTGAATTTTTTTCCATTCGTGAAGACGTGTTGCGATAAACAAGGTAAATGGATTTTTTTTGTTATATAAAAATATAAGAAAATTCTTCTGTTAGCAGTGATAAAGCTGCGTGATGCTCAGGTTCGCCCCGAGTTTTGACTCTAAAAAGTCTATATTAATAGTCTGTTTGGGAGCTCCTCCTATCCGATGACACCTTGATCCTCGGTCTAGTTCGATGGTAATCGGGAGAACAATTCGGGATCAGTCAGTCAGTTGGTTTGAAAGGTAGTCGAGGTTTATATTATTATGACTAATTAACTACTTATTAAAAATCCCTATGTTACAAAGGTAATGTTGCCAGCAATAGAAATTTTCAATGTTCAATATTTTTTTTTATTTCTGACACGTATAACGTTGTTCTTTTTGTTATTATTTTTTCTCTTTTCAATTTCCAGTCTTTCCTGATTGTCCACCAGAAAAATGGACCAACATTTGTTCCTTTGCCTTTTACTTTTTTATGTGTCTTTCGTAAAATTCATATCGTAAAATCTATAATACAAAAACGAATGGCTAAATGTGTTGGTAAGCGCATAACTACCAAACGACTGGACCGATTCGGGTAATTCTTTTTGTATTGTGTTAGTTATTGCCAGGACAAGGTTTTTATGACATTTGACTAGGTAGTAGAGTTTCCCAGCGACTCACCCGAATTGGTATCACCGCCTTACCTATTCCTGCCGCCATAACGTCATGACGTGTTCCGGTTTGGAGGGTAAGGTAGCCAGTAAACTTACTTTTGCTCGAGTCCTAACATCCCGGCCTCAGGTTGGCAACGAACCATTACCACCTTTGGTGTCTCTAGGCGCCGGGAATTTCTTACCGTCAGGAAATCCAATATCATATTTATTCCAATATTTAGTTCCAATATCATAAAAAAAATCCAAAACTGTTCGTCCAATATTGATAGAATTTATACTGGACCACCTCTGGACGATTATTCAAAAAAAGAATCATTAATATCCATTAATTATTGGCTGAATAATCACGTTGTGAACACACAGAAAAGACGAATTGACAACATCCAACCTCCCTTTTTTATAAAATTGCCTTCCAATATTATAAAAAAAAGAATAAATCTGGAAAATTCGCAGAAAAATAATACTTTATTTTTTCCCATACAAACTAAAGTGGAACAAAGTTCGCAAGGACAGCTAGTAAACAAATACCTAATGAGTAGTGTATCATGAGTATTTTGATTTGATGTTTGATAGACAAGAGATATGTCGAACACGCAGACAGTTGAGCGGAACATGGACTGATATGCAAATGGGGCACTGATATCTTGTCGAAACAGTAACCTTTAATGTGATTGGCGTCGGTATCAATGAATTATTCAACACTTGTGCACAACAGACATATTGATCCACCATTTTCTTTGCCAAAATTAACATGACATTTTTAAAGCAAGGTCACTCTTTGTATTTGCTTTACACGAGTATAAAATATACATTTAAACCTTACTCTTTAATCACTTTATCTATTAAAATAGACTGCATCATTTTTTTTAAAGTTAGAAAGTTTTAAAGATTTTAGCATACAAACGGACATAGAAAAAAACAAACAGAACTTTCTCATTTATAATATTAATAGGATTATAAGTTTTATATTTTATACTATTTTAAAGCTGCTGTCCTCAACCGATTGAGCTGGCTGGTATTCACTGTTAAGTTCAATGCCAATGAAAAGTTATATAAGATTATTGACGTAATTATGAATGTGGAAGTTGGAAATGGATTTAAATTTTGATATATGTATGTAGATTATAAAGAAAACGTGTAAAATTCGCTAGTATCGTGTTGAAGATTCCTAAAATGACATATGCTATTGCAATATCCAAATTACATAAAATCGAGCTTCACGAGTAATCCTACTGGACTGGAATCATCAAGGATTTCTGATGATTAGGTGTTCAGTCGACTGTTCACTTGCCTAACAGCTTGTAGAGGCGAAACATTCATGTCAATTACAGAGCGATGCCAAGGAAATGGATTTATATGACATTGATTGGTACCATCACCTAAATCCTGTTGGCATAAAGCCAGACCTTGTTATTAGCGTGTCGCTGAACACGCAACCCTTGCTTGACAACGCACTATTACCATCTTCGCTGTCTAATTATTTTTTATTATGATTAGAAAACTCATGCGCTTTTTTTGCATTTCAATGTAAGTAGACCTAAAAATGGCACATTATTTTATTTCTTTTTTTTTTTTGAGAGGTGAGCAAATAACAATCCGGTTATTCAGTTAGAGAAAACCGTGGCCTACAGACACCATAAATGTTAAAGATGCGTCGCTGTCCTTTGGACGGGATGTTAAGCCTATGTGCTAGTTCTTTGGCAGCATTAAGTAATTAAAAAAAAAACAGTATCTTGACACCCATATCACCGAAGAGGGAGGCAGAGGCACTACATCCCAAAATGTGTGGTAAGCCTTTATGGTGGTAAGCCTATCGCAAATCGGACACATATTCAATCCCGGGAAATGTTATTTTTAATAGGAAATACACATTTTCTTTTTTTTTTGCTGCCCGACCCGAGGATCGAAACCTCTAGAAGTCAAGTCCGGCAGCGGCCAGCTAGGCCATAGGGGCGATAAGTACTTATCTTACTTAGACCACTTAATTTCAACTTTTACAACGGTATTTCGTCAGTTTATGTAACTTAATCCTTAAATGGCCATAATAAAAAAGCCATAAATCTATGTTGAGTACACTCGCCGCCACCGGGGACATTAAGCTTGTAAAATGTTAATGTTATCTGGAAACGAAAAAACTAGTATGATAAACAAATAGTAAATTACATGCTACTACGCTTTCTCGCTAAGTCATGCTTCTTTTACGAAGCAGGCGCTCCCTCGTGTAGTATTAAAAACTAGCCTACATATTATGTACTACTAAAGTATCAGTATCTTCACGCCCATATCCACGAAGTAGTGGCAGAGGTACTAAAGCACCCACGACTAGCCGAAGACTAAGTCCCTACAAATTACTTTAAATGCTACTACGGCTTCTCGCTAAGTCAGGCACCCACGACTACCCGAAGATACAAAGTCCTACAATGTGATAGGTGGCAAGTCTATCGCCAAACGGGGGCATATACAATCCCGAGCTACGTTGTTTTTAATATAAAAAGCTCATTTTAAATTTTTGTTTGACTGACCCAGGGATTGAACTCGGGACCTCAATAAGTCAAGTCCAACGCAGGACCACTAAACCACAGAGGCCATTACTACTAGCTTACAATAATTAAGGTTTATTAAAACACCTAAAAATAGCAGTAAATGTTACGATTATAAAACGTTGCATAAAGATAACATAAGGCATTTTTTTATTATTTTACAATCCTTTATTAAATAAAATCTATTTATGAAGTCTTAACATATGAAATACGCAATATATATGTTTGAAGTATCGATTCAGTATCTTAGGGCCACTTGCACGTTCCTGGGTTAACTATTTAACACTGAGTTAACGTCTAACCAGGATTACATCACCTTATATTTGACAGTTTAACTCCACATTAAATGTAACCCGGGAATGTGCAAGTGGCCCTTAGTTGTTCAAATTTCAATAATCTATTAACATTTCGACCATAATTAATTTTTTGTAAGGAGGTTCATATTTTTCCTAAAAAAAACCCTCGACGGGCCGGATTAAAACCTCTCAAGGGCCGGATCCGGCCCGCGGGCCGTAATTTTCCCACCCCTGCTCTACAGAGTATTCCGATTTTTTTTGTATAATGCCTCTTGCTATCACTACAAATGTATAACAGTTTGTGTCTAAAGTATCTAAAAACAGCCAAGTCAATACGGTCAATGCCTATGACTATTAAAAAAAAACATTTTTGTCGAATTCCCACGGGATTGGGGTTGAGTGCTGGTACCTCGTTTACATAATATGATGTATTGATAAAGTCAGTCATACTTATTTCCTTTAGGAGATTAAATCTCATTCGTTTTACGTCATCGTCTATCTAGAGTATGTGTCCTGCTATTAATAAGATAATATCCTGGTCAACTGGCGCCATGTGCACCACTTCTGACGTCCAATCGATTTGTTTATCTGGCACCGCTTTCGCCAGTTATTTTATTATTATTAACTCTTTATTGTACACAACAAAAATTACAGAAAACTTAAGACTAAAATAAACGTAAGTACAAAGGGCGAGCTTATCTATAATGAATGAAATTTCTTCCAGCCAACCCGTTAAAGGAAAACAATAAATAGAATATGTAGAACAAACAATAGGTGTACAAAACTATGCAAAAGAAATACCTACACAAACAAAGCTAATTAATTTCTAAGAAAAAGTTCCTTTAATTGTGTTTTGAATGAAAAAAGAGTTTCACATTCACGAATCTCACTAGGAAGCGAGTTCCATAACCTAACCTTAAAACCTGAAACTGTTTAAATACCACTTACACTTTAAAATGAGGTGATAATTGGTAACCACTGGATCTACAAAGCATTAGTCTACTATTTTAATGAGAATTATAGGAGTTCTGGTTTTCAATATAATGCTGTATTAGTCTAGCCCTTATTTTTCCCAGTGTTGGTCGGGGTCCACTTACAGAACAGACCTTCCTGCACCAGTGTGAGGAAGCTCGTTATAGGCGAGCGCAGGTTTAAATATAGGTCATTACCAACAAGACCTATTCCTGCCACCATAATGACTGTCATGTTCGTAGCTGGAGTAGCCGGTAGACATGCACAATAGGGCTTCCATTCTGCTTTCAGGACTATGACATGACTTTGGTTACAGTTGTCTCCTATTATCAGGAAGCCGTTGGCTTGTTCACTGACCTCTTACATAAAAAAGACAGGTTACGAATTCATGGAAAAGGTGGATAAAAATTTATAATTCGATGGTTATTTTGGTAGGAAATAATATTTTATTTTATTATTATTTTTTAATAAGTAGCCATTAGAATTCTGACTCCTATTAAAAATGGTCCTTCTATTTATAAGTCCCTATACATTTTATAAGTCCCATGTTATAGTACTGTCTTTGGACATCTGTGACACAAGAAGAATTAGTGTGGTTTTATAGACTTGAAAAAAGAGATTATGTTTTGCCTTTTTGAAAGACTCTATATCATAGTTCTCCATTAAGAGTGTATTAATATATCTATACATATATAAAAGGAAGTTGCGTTAGCTACAATTAACATAGCTCAAAAACATCTGAATATATTTTTATCTGAAAATTGTTTATGATTTGAACATCTGTTAATGTTCTCATTTTTTAACTGAAAACGCTGCTGAACTAAGCGTATTTGCCAGTTTCTCAATATGAGGGCCCCATTGTAATATGTTATCAAATGTTATACCTACCTAAAAAGACAGTGGATTCAACAAGATCCAGTTTAAATCTATTTAGTTGTACATTAGTATCTACTAGCCTAATATTAGGCATTGAAAATTTAATACACTTCGTTTTATTACCATTTAAAAGAAGATTGTTAACTGTGAACCAATGTACAACTTTGGATATCGCATTGTTCACTTCGTCATTCTTATCCTATTATTATCCTATTAGTCTTTTCACTTTCACTAAATATAAGTGAAGCGTCATCCGCGAACAATAAAATATCGTGGGTATCCCCTACGTAATAAGGAAAGTCATTTATATATATATGTATAATATCTTCGGGTCCTGCGGTACGCCAATCGTAACCGCAGAACCCGAAGAAGTTTTACCATTTATTTTAACCCTCTGATTCACTGTTCGCTCTTGACTATACTTCTTTTTACTTACTTTTTACTTATTAACATTTAATTACTAGTAAACAATAAATTACTGTAGCGGATTTGTTGAATTTGTTTCTAAATAAATATTAATTATCCTATAACACTGTCTTCAAAAGTACCTTAAATGACAAATGTTTCCAATTTCTAAATCGCATGATATCGAGATTCAAGAGTAACCCTACAAACAAGTTTATAGGGGAGACCGGGCAATTGGATTCAGCAGCCAATGGTGGCTACTGCCATGTCTAGAAAGCAAAGCATATGGTGGTCAAGCTGAATTTAATGAATGACTTTAATTACTGCCAAAGTATGATTCCAAATGAAAAAAAAATATTGAGAATGATAGACGACTAGTTAGAGTATGTAAGCAAATTATTTTAATAAATCTAGCACAATATTTTTTGCGTTATTTTAATTATCGCTTAGTTGGGAGTCAATTCCTTTCCCCCCTTTTCCCCTATTTATTGGTAACTAGCTGTTACCCGCGGCTTCGCCCGCGTAGTCTACTAATTTGATATTTAGCTCTCCAACACTGCTCGTTAAAATTTTAAGATAAAATGTAGCCTAGGTATATCGCTATCCAAAGTTTCATATATTTTTTTTAATGTTAAAATCAATTTAGCAATTTTGCCGTCAAAACTGAACATACACTTTCTCTTTTCTAATTTCACCTCAGAAAAATAGTGGGAATACGTTATTGTCTCCGCAGTTTTACCTGCACTTCGGCAAATCCTGTGAAATTAAACTGTATAGCAAGTTATGGAAACCTCTAAGAGATTATTTTTGGAAATTTTAGAAATATACATATCGTCTCTGAGGTCTAACCGTGCGTCTTCGGAATGACTTCTTGAGATCTTGGGTTTGATTTCCGGTCCGGGCAACAAAAAAACACAAATAGAAATTGTGAAGTTTCAATTTTCTACCTAATAGTAACGTTGCCACTTGCCCGGGATTAGATAAGTGCCCGGTTGGCTACAGGATTGTCATCTACCAAATTGGACTTAATGTCCTCGGCTAGTCGTGAGCGCTCTGGTTGTGCAGTTAGGCAGAACTTCGGGGATATCTTCAGAAACTTACATTTAGAAATTGTCATCTACCAAATTGGATTTAATGTCTTCAGCTAGTCGTGAGCGCTCTGGTTGTACAGTTAGGCTGAACTAACCCTTCGGGGATATCTGCAAAAACTCACATATTTAGAAATTGTAGCAACAAAATTAAACTCTTCAGCTTTTTAATATTAGTATGAACAGATTTTGCGATAAATTTGACCTTGCACAGAAAAATGTCCTAGCATAATAATGTGTCTACCTACTCTAAACGACGTCATTTGAAAACAATTATTGCTTTAGCGCATATTGCTTAAAAATCTTCGAGTTTCATCAGAATTGCACAATAAAAGAGACTTTAGTAGCTCAGCTGGTTCACCAAGCTAAGTAATAATACCTTACCATTAGCAAAACCCTGCGTTTCATCTTTGAATTTTAAGGGATCATAATGCCAATTAAAATCAAAGGAGTATTTTTATACTGTAACGTGTGGTCATAATAGAATCCTGCATTAACAAAAACATTCCTATTAAACCTTCTGAAAATGATTCTACTTTGAGCTTGACGCTGAGCGCTAGCTGATCTTCTCCCTTGCGTCTGTGTAAATATCTCCAAGTCCCTCAAAGATACTTAACGGTCAGCCTATTCCGCAAGTCTGTTGAGTCTGTGTATGGAGTGACCATTGTCGAATGCTAGAAAGTGATCATAATCCACAAAACACTATTCTTGCCAAATTTTTTTTATAGTTTCCCTCATTTTTACCCAGGATTTTATCATCAGATCCTGACCTGGTGACCATGGGACCACCTCTGAAATATACCCTTTCAAACAAAAAACGATTTTCCATACGCACATTCATCACCTCTTTTGTTAGTGATAAAAAGTAGCCTATGATCTTTCGTTCATCATAAAGTGTCTAAATACAAAGTTTTACTGTTACAGCTTTAAAAATAACGAATATGCATATGAACAGTCATCCCCTCTTTTTACCCATTCTCCCCCATTTTTTGCTATAAAAAGTAGCCCATGTTCTTTCATTTATCATAAAGTTTCACTGTTACTTACAGCTTTAAAAATGACGAATTTCCATATAAACATTCATCCCCTCTTTTTACCCATTCTCCCCTATTTTTTGGAATAAAAAGTAGCCTATGTTGTTCCTTAGGGTCTATTCTACTCTGTACCAAATTTCATCAAAATCGGTCCACTGGTTTAGACGTGAAAGCGTAACAGGCAGACAGACAGACAAAGTTACTTTCGCATTTATAATATTAGTAGGGATTTTTAACCAATTTTGCTATGATTATGATATTAATATTTGCTATTTTACTATGTGTATCATAATTTCTTTGTGTGTTTTTCGTTAATGATAAACTGATGTTAGTACGTGGTTCATTGTTATGGACTTCTGGTAAAAATTACTGTTACTTAAATATTTTTCCTACGCAAATTGTGCCACCCCCGTTAACCCCCATAGGGGTTAATTTTCAAAAAACGCTTAGATATGTATCTCATAACTTGTATTGCAGAGCGTTATTTCAGGGTCACGCAAAATATTTCAATAGAATTAAATTTTCCAGACAAACTTAGCCACCCCCTTTAACCCCCAATGGGGCTGAATTTCGAAATACCCTGAAATATGTATTTCGTCATTTGTACTAAAAAGCATTGATTCAAAGTTTCTTGCAAAAATGGGCAATAAAAATATTTTTCACATACATACAAACTTTGTGACCCCCTTTAACCCCCAATGGGGGTGGATTTCGAAAAACCCTGAAATAAGTGTTTCGTCATTTGTATTAAAAAGACTAATTCAAAATTTCATGCAAAAATGTGGAATAAAAATATTTTTCTCATACAAACTTTGCCACCTCCTTTAACCCCCAATGGGGATGAATTTCGAAAAACCCTGGAATACGTGTTTCATCATTTGTACTAAAAAGCATTAATTCAAAGTTTCATGCAAAAATGTGCAATAAAAATATTTTTCTCTACAAACTTTGCCACTTTACACCTTTTAACCCTTTTAGGGGTTGAATTTCCAAAAAATAATATGCCTATGTCCTTCTCATGAATGCAAACTATCTACATACCAAATTTCAGCAAAATCGGTTGGGTGGTTTAGGCGTGAAAAGGAAACAGACAGACAGACAGAGTTACTTTCGCATTTATAATATTAAGGATTCGCATTTATAATATTAGTGTGGATTGAATGGTAATAATCAGCTAGTACTGTGTCTAAAAATACCTTAAATGACATGTACGATTTCAATTTCCAAATTGCATGACATCGAGATTCAAGAGTAACCATACAGACAAGTTTGTGGCACTACAGTTTTATCAAACAATAAACAAACTTGAAACTCGCAGACTAGTTTTGACAACAAAAACAAAGTAATAAAGAAAGTATTACAAAAAGGACATTACCCACAGTCTGATTTCGTTCAAAGACTGTTACAAGAGTTTTAAAGTTATTCAAGTTACGTGCTCAAAAATTGAGAGGCCATTACTCTGAGCTTTTTCTGAAAGTGTTTCGTGGTCTTGTTTTACGACCGTACCCAATTCGCTCATATCCCAGAGATATTGCTATATGCAAATATTCGAGTTGTTTATTCATACGCCGACAGCTTCTACGGAATGAAGAAATGAGTAAATATATTTCGATCATTGACCATTGTATTGATTTATTTAGTTTTAGACGAATAGAATTATTTATTCCTATTATAGTGTAGAGATAGAAGTACTTCAGATAGAACTATATTCGTAAATCTCTTTTCGATTCCCACGAGATTTTACCATTAGATTTCGACTTAGAACATTAGAAGACATTAGAACTCAACCTCATTGCAACCTCGAAAGTTTGTTCTAAAAATTAAAAAAATCCAAATCCTACAGGTACCCAATGAAATAGTTCCATTGGTTCGGTTTGAATATTATTGGTTGGATTCGTAAAATTCTTACCTAGAAATAATTATCGACAAATCAATCAACTTACAGAAAAAAGTATTGGATTCGAACATATAACCTCATCCTTTTAAAGTCTTTTAAAATAATATATTTTTTTTAAGTTTACTGACATTTTATTATCACAATTTCGTGTTCTTGTAAATCCTATTAATATTATAATTGCGAAAGTTTGTGAGTATGTAGGTATGTTCGGATATTTGTTACTCTTTCACGCTCGAATGTCTGAATGGATTTGTCTAATATTTGGAACACAGGTAGATTGTGACCTGGATTAACATAATAACATACTTTTAATCCCGATTGCACAACTAGTTCCTTTGAAAATCGCAATCGCATGCCAAGTCGCAGGCCACAGCTAGTTGTAATATCCTGCATCTCAATGTTAATAATAAAATATGTTAAATAGGTAAACAAGAAAATAATGTTATGGAAATCATTTCTTAATATTAAGGCTTTATAGTTAACGGTAATTTAAAAGCTATCTAAACTTTAACATGACATCAATTAAAGTCTTTTGCGAATACCTACCATTAGGAACTCCGGTTTTTTAATATCATTTACGTTATAAGATAGCGAACATGATTTTTCTGATGGTAAGAGACCATACCATACCATATGGTAAGAACACACCATAGATGTTATAGGTGCGCCGTTCAAGCCAAATCTGTACAAATCTATTGGTTACCATACCCTTCAAACCGGAACACGCCAATATTACCATGACGACAGGAATAGGTACATCCCTACCCGGACCAGTCACTGCCCTCTCAAGTCTCACCACCACTTACCATTAGTCTTGTTGGTAAAGACCCATTTAAACTATGTCTAACAGAGGTCTATTCTATACAGGACCACGGAAAGACACATATTCTTATTATTTAAATCCTCTGTTGTCGCCTCTATGGTCGAGCGGTCCGGGTGTTGGACTTGACTGCATGAGGTCTCGGGTTCGAATCCCAGGTCGGCCAACAAAAAGAAAATTGGATTTTTCCAATTTCCTAAAAAAAAAAATGTTGGTCGGGATTGGAAACGTGCCCGGTTGGCGATAGGCTTGCCACCTATCCCATTATGGGACGTAGTATCTTCGGCTAGTCGTGGGTACCCTGGTTGTGCCTCTGCCTACCTCTTCGGTGATATGGGCGTGAAGATACTTTTTTTTAATCCTCTATCTTAACTAATTTCTTAATTGTCCCAGAACTAATTCTGAGCTAGCACGGACATATTTAATGTTTAAGACTCATTCTTGTAAACGATAAACTAAAGCTCGGTGAAGTTGTAAAAATCGCGATATTAGCAACAAATTAGTCATTAAAAAAAAACGATAAACACGTTTATGGTTCTTGCTAATAAAGGATTGGGGTTATATAAGAAAGTGTACGTACTATGTTATGGTAGACTCGTTCAGAGTTTAGTTTCGCCATTTTTTCTTGTATATAACATTATAAGTTTAAAAATCAGTCGATGTATTTGGTATTGGTAAGAAATAGTCGTCGCTTTTTTTCACCCGTGTTGGTCCGGGCTCCTTTGCAGAACAGACCATCTGCCTTCCTGCCAAAAAGGCGCGCATACGCTTACCGTCACTAACACCGTGACATCTGACTAGGTGGTAGAGTTTCGCGGCGACTCTCCCAGATTGGTACCACCGCCTTACCAATTCCTGCCGCCATAATGTCATGAAGTGTTCCGGTTTGGAGGGTAAGGTAGCTGGTTAAGTTACTTTTGCTCGAGGCCTAACATCCCGGCCTCAGGTTGGCAACGCACCATTATCACCTTAGGTGTCGGCGGCGTGAATTTCTTACCATCAGGAAATTCGTCTGCTTGTTTGCCTTCCAATATCATAAAAAAAAGTTTATTAACATCGAAGGCAATGCCTTGCGAACCTAAGGCTGGTAAGTAAGGTAACGTTTATTTTTATAGCTTTAAAAAACAAACAACCACACAGATTTCTTTATGTAGAATGTTATAACAAATTAAGTATTAAAGACAAAATATTTAAATCCATGTTGTTCGTTCTTTGCTGATGATGATCTTTCCAGTTGAGGTATTGGAGATTTAAATCATGGAATAACATTTTTAATTGAAATATTTAAAGTTAAGGATTGTCAATGTAAATATCTAATACCTTTTCATATTTTATTAAAAAACTTCAGTGTCATAGAAAAAAGCAGTAACTCCATGTTTATCCAGCTTATCTTCAGCCACGCTTCTTTTTATTATATCCTGAGATTAGCGCGTTCAAACAAACAAACTCTTCAGCTTTATAATATTAGTATAGATTATAAAAAATACTGTTTTATAAAGTAAAAGCAGTAAGTTGATGTTAAACAAACATATACATATCTCCGGAAACGCCTCTTCACAAAATATTATTCACAAAATATTACAATATATTGTGGCCTCTTTCTATGTCATATATTAAAAACTATCTTACAAAATAACAGCGGTAAGCTGATGTTTAACCAGCTTGTATATCCAGCAGCGCTTGTTTTAATTTGTCAAGTAAACCCTAATTGAAATAATGATGTGACATGATAAAGCTCAAGTTGAACACGATACTCATTTAGATCGTAAACAATCTCACGAAGGTAACTTATCTACCGCCTTATCTAGAACTAGTAGCCGTGTCATCGACCTTCAAAAGTCACGTTTTGAATCCCGACACAAAGCGTACATTTGTCATGACAGCAGCCACCCTCTTGTAATACCCTATAGACTAGAGAATGCAGCGCCCGACTTAATATTTAATCCCGGGTTAATGGGATATGTCCCAGACATCCCGGTCTTTGACATTTTGATGCACTAAAACTTATGATATTTGTAATCACTAATCAAATTTCGTCGGTGCCATACACCTTTTTTTTTGCAACAAAGTTGATTACTGTTGCAATTCACGTTTGTTGTGTAATCCGACGGTTAAATGTGTAAACACAATTTTGCTAAAGCAAAATTTAAGCATGTGTTTTTGCTCAAATTTACAAATACATATTTCGTTTCATATTTTTTGGCTTTGTGCTTAGTTTAGCTTAGCCTTTTTGATGAGATCAGTATGAAAAAGATTAATTAATTTTTAAGACCAATTTCTCTTTATCTGGTATGATTGCTTTATTTCGCTTCGTTTATTTTGTTCACTACCTAGACTAGGTCCAAAGTCATAAAAGGAAAAAATGTGTCATGTAAGGTTTCCATAATTATGGTCAAAATTCTGCTTTTATTTATAATTATAAAATTCATTTTTACACTTGTGGTCAAAGTATACAAGTTACTTTTATATATCATACAGATAAATTTCGTGGTTTATTAAGACTTTTATTTATGCAATTATTTTATTTTATTTTATACAGTCTACCAATTAAAGTGTAACTACTACGTCATTTATCACAAACGTAATTGAACTATCAAATGAAATTGTTACTTTTGGTTTCTTTGAGATCTGACAGGATTTATTATGATCATTCAAAACAAAATCCCAGAAATCGGGATTCACCAATAAACATGTTTAGTCAGTACAGCTCTGTAAAAAGAAAAAAAAAACAGGTTTATTGAGACTTTTATAACAGCTATACAAGCCGATAAATAAGTGTAAACATCACCTCGTTTGTTTCGTAAAGCCTGCTTGATTCTGTTCTGATAAAATTGTTTCTTTTGTTTCAGGTTCGTTCTCCACGGATGACATTTTATTTATTCGTACAGTAAGTAATGCAACATTACGTCGGGGATTTCATTAAATTATATACGCGACTCATGGTAGAAACAAAATAATGTAATTTGTACATCGAAGGCACTTGGTGGAATTCTATTAATTACATTTTTTAATAAGACCTGTACTTTTTTACAATCTCCTTAGTAGATGAGAATGGCCACCTGTTTTTTTTAATAATTTGTAAGAGGCTAGGCGTTAATGACCCAATGTGATCACCTCCCCCTCTCTTTGCGTTTGTTTGTACACACACACACACACACACACGCACGCACGCACGCACGCACGCACGCACGCACGCACGCACGCACACACACACACAGGAAGGTAGATGGTCTAGCCTATACAGGATCAAACCAATACGGGGAAAATATCAAATGATAAAAAAAAGCATCTTCACGCCCATATCCCCGAAGAGCACCTACGACTAGCCGAAGATACTAAGTCCCACAATGTGATAGGTGGCAAGCCTATCGCAAACCGGGCACATTCCCAATCCTCGAGCAACATTTTTTTTATTAGGAAATTGGAAAAACCCAATTTTTTGTTGGCCGACCCGGGATTCGAACCCGGGACCTCATGCAGTCAAGTCCAACAACTAAACCGCTAGACCACAGAGGCGAATGATGTGGGTAATATTTAATTATTAAACACAAATCTTCGCGCCAAGTCCCTTAAAGAATGTGCAGAGAGTATATTATTATAATAGTCATAACATTAACAATGTTCTATCACTCCTGAAAAACGCTATCCGTAATATAGCAAAGAACAACGACTAAGTCAGGCTTTTAAACAAAAATCGGTCAATTCGTTTAGGCGTAATGTTGTCACAGACAAACACACACTGACACACACATACAACACCTCTCACTTTTCATCGGGTTTAAAAATAAACGACGACAAAAACGACAAAATTCTCAAAAATAATCTTTCCAGTAGAGCAATAACGTCTTATCGGTATCAATATCCTTTGACGTATCCAAACTATCGACAAACCTTTGTGTCCGCTTAAAATTCTTTATCCTCGTACAGAGAATATTACATCCCAAAAAGGATTGTACAAGGCTTCATTTACACAAGAAAGGGTTTAGAACGACCTCCTTGGGAAAATCGAATCAGTATAAGAACTATTGTAGCAGGTTATCAATTTCAAATAGAAATTTTGAAGCTATGTATTTTATCTACATCGAATTTCGGAATGTTTCTATGATTTATTTCTCTGAGTTTTTTGTTGGATATTCTAATGTGTGGTCTATTCTGATATGGTGATAGTTTTGACTCACAAACGCGGTTGTCTAGTCTAATAATATAATCCCATCAAAACACTTTCATGTAAAATGTTATTAAGTCGAGTCCACATTGCTAGCACTAGCAAAAAAGTTATCAGATGTAGAGCCTTTTAATCTAAGCTCTAACACTACAAGCCTTGACTTAACTTTTTTCACTTTAATCACAACACGCATTTATATCTTCACCCAAAGTCCCTTACGAGGTAAGCAGAGAGTATCCTGACACACCTGCCTGACTTCTTCCACATTCATTACCCTTTTGGAGACTCTTGACACACCCCTGTCTGATAACTTTTCGGACAAACTGAAGTCGCGTTCCGCTGTCTGTCTCTATGTATGGTTAGATCTTTAAAACTACTTACAGGATTTTGATGTGGTTATATTATTAGATTGAGCGATTCAAGAGATACAGAAGTTTTTTTGAGAAGCCGGGATAAACTTCTAGTCAAACCAAACAATAACAGTGTTTGGTTCTGCCGTGTTCTGGTCCGGAGCGTAAGATAATATGTAGGTCACAGTTGTCTTACCATGAGAGCCAAACGGTTATTCGCAGTCTTATCCCTTAAAGAACCGGGTTTATCCTTTTATCTCTTACAAAGTCTAAGTAACAATATCTAAAAGTTCAAGCCAGTGAACTTGTTGATACTTTAAAAGCGAAAACTCACGAACATACCTAACATTAGACACGTGTTGCCCCTTTCACACATTATTGGATACGCTTCTCAAAGTTATGAAGACGTCGCGCCTTCAAGCACAATACAATGGCTTCACGTTCACGCATACAGTCCACAGAAATATAATGTTGCAACCCTTTAATAAAGGAGTTTCCATTTGTTCCGCATCCATTACTTTCGTAAGTCATAGCATGTCAATATACTTTTACTTGAATGGTGGAATAATATTGTTTTTTTTTATGTTATAGGAAGGCAAACAAGCAGACGGATTTCGTGATGGTAAGAAATTCACGCCGACTAGAGACAAATAAGATGGTAATGGTGCATTGCCAACCTGAGGTCAGGATGTTAGGCCTCGAGCAAAAGTATGTTTACCTTCTACCTTGCCCTTCGAACCGGAACACGTCATGACGTTATGGCGGCAGGAATAGGTAAGGCGGTTTTACCAATCCGGGCGAGTCGCTGCGAAACTCTACCACCTAGTCAGATGCCACGGTGTTAGTGATGATAAGCCTATGCTCGCCTTTTACGAGCTGTCTATTGACGAGACGGTTACGAGATGGTCTATTCTGCAAAGGAGCCTGGACCAACACGGGGAATGTTTACATTATTCTTGTAAAGATATCCATGAAACTAGTGTTTGTGAGTATAGTTATTAGACTTTTAAGTTATTTTTAACCGACTCCAAAAGGAATTCATTTGTTATTCATTCTTCTGCATTATTGAAGTGAAAACTTTTTTAGGCGCGTTGAGCGTTTTAGTAGAGGATACAATCCTCGGTTCGCGTCACCGACATGCTAATGGTATCAGTATATCTATAGCTATGGAAAGCCAGAATAGCGCACGCGCAGTAGCCTGTATACACGTACACACTAATACATCGACTATTTCTGACTGACAAGATAATTGTATATTAATTATTTTTTCAACCACTTTGTATTTATATTTTGTTAATGATTTGTTTAACCCATCATATGTAACTAATAAATAAAACATAAAAAATTTCATATATTTTCATTTCATAATTTTTGCATATAGTTTTAATTACTCTCAACTTAATAGTTCCGTTTTCACTTCTATCGGCAGTCCCACGACTGTTACAGTTTTTTTTTGTATATTCTTTAAGTGACCATTCGGTCGTGGTGCTTTAGTTATTCGTCCATTTTAAATCAAAATCATGACCCCACAAGTAGGGTTCAAGTAACATTTTATATTTTTTTTTGTTTTATATAAAAAAATATAAAAAGTAATTATATTTTTTTTTCGTAAAGACATTCATAGAGCCAGAGTTTGTCGTTTAGTGATTAATCCTCTAATTTATGTAAATAACTTTTGAATTGAGCATTGATTTAAATTTATTATCCCTGTGGTCCATCGGTCTATCGTTGGACTTGACTTGAAGTCCTGGAATCGATCACTAGGTTGGACTACAAAAAAAATTGATATGTGACCGGTTGGCGATAGGTTGGCCACCAATCACATGGTAGGAATAAGTGTCGTCGGCTAGTTTTGGGCAACCTTTGCCTACCTTCTGAGATATGGACTGAAGGTCAATATATATTTTTTTAATTAATGGACTTTTAGAATTGTAATTACACAAAACCTACCGCCTCTTTGGTCTAGCGGTTCAGTGGTTGGACTTGACTGCATGAGGTCCCGGGTTCAAATCCCGGGTCAGGCAACAACACACAAAATCGGATTTATCCAATTTTCTAATAAAAAAAATTTTGCTCGGGACTGGAAATGGGCCCGGTTGGCGATAGGCTTGCCACCTATCACATTGGGGGACTTAGTGTTTTGTTTTGTTTTGTTTATTGTGCCTCTGCCTACCTCTTCAGAGATATAGACGTGAAGATGCTAAATAAGACAGAAACTTCACCTTAACGTAAGCATTATGGTGAGAAAGTGCATTAACATGAACAATTAATAAAAAGAACAAAAGGTGACATTATAAAAAGACCAATGCTCATATTGAAGTAACATTAGCGTAAGTGAATGCATCTCGTATCATCTTACCGACAAAGGCGGTGTCGGAGCGGAAAGTCAAATCAGCCGCAATAATTTGTCCAAGTGTACTTGGCTTTGTCCTTTGTGTTCTGTGGTATGACAGCGCGTGTCATATCTTATCTTTTGTTGTCTTGGTCATATGTTTTGAAGCGAGATCATTTTTCTTAAGAATCACCGTTCCTTGACATTCCTACAATTCCTTGTTTCTTTTAAGGGAGTTTTAAGTAAATGCTATTTTGCTGATAAATAATAAGCATCTTATTTGTAGTTTAATCTGGATATTTTATGGGCATAATAGGAAAATCATATGCGTGTTTTAATAAAAAAAAACAATAAATAAGTATTTTAAAACATGGATTTATCAAACATCAAAGTAGAAAATTACGAGTATATGTTTGTTTTTATGACACGGATGAATCGATATTGATAAAGTTTTATGTGCACACTCGGTAGGTCTGTGAATATGTTGTAATTTATGTTTCATTCTCCTAAGTGATAAGGGTTGCCCACCCCAAAAGATTTTATTCATATTTTGGACATTTTTAATTTTTTTAAGATGTGGCATTAAAAATTCATACAACCTTAAATTTTCTACGTTGTATAGTAAAAACACTAAGGAAACTAGAAAAAACATTTTAAATTTTTCCATACTAAATTAACGGCTGGAACGAAGTTCACGTTACAACTAGTTTATAGTAGTACATACATACATACATATCTTTACGCCAAGTCCCTTACGGGGTAGGCAGAGAGTATCGAGTGCCAGACCTCACGATCCTGACAAACCTGTCTTGCTTCCTTCACAT
>NJDD01001180.1:293883-377742 GCA_002245505.1 Calephelis nemesis | reverse complement strand
GCCTCCAGGGAACGCCCTAACCCGCTCTGCGGTACTTTTTCGGGCCAGAATTGCAGTCCAACGGACTGGCAGGGATCGCGACGTGCACGCTTCTGGCCAATGACCCCCAATTTTATAGTAGTACTATTGAAATTATGCGCTTCGGCTATATTCGTCAAGCTTCGGAAACCCGAATGTATTTTAAAGATATCTGTATAGAGTTGTTATTACATAATTAATCATTTAGCTTAAATTTAGATTAGGTCAGCCAATTAAAAAATAAAGGTATAAAGTATAAAAATTGTAAAGCCGAAGCGCCTAATTTAAGTAGTAGTACTTACTATACCTTATATGTTGTGTGATAAGATAAGGCAGCTAACAAGTACACGGCTCTTCTGATGTTAAAAAACTGCTGTGGCCTATATAGTGTAGATACTGAGGCTGAGATGTTAGGACTAATGTGCGAGTCTACCGGATGCCCTACCTTCAGACTAGATGACACTCACATTATGGTGGCAGTACCTTCTTTCAGTTTTTTTTTAACATGTTGCCGAATTTTTTTGGCAACCTTCTAGTTCCCCTGACTTTGTCAAGGCTCTTTTTTTACTTGTTTTTTTCTAATTAGCACGGTAATTTGGGGTAGTTTGACATAATAGTGAAATGCGTTTCTATATGTTTAGTTTCTGTTTCTGTTCTACTTTGGTTACTTTATCCATTTAAATTTTTTAATTAATGTTTATGATTCTTTCATTGGTAAAATACAATTATGGGATTTTGCGATATTCTTTCACTGATAAACTAAAATACTACTATTTTGATGTTGATAATGTATGCGTTAATACAATATTCAACATAGGTTAAATTTTTTCTTTCACGATACAACAGAGAAATTTTTGAGTATCAAGATAGTAGCACGAGCTGATTTTTAAATCCGACGGAAAAAGAGGGGTTTTAAAATTTGACGAGTTTGTGTTTATGTCTGTATCATTATATTTCCTAAATCTAATCCAAATTTGATGTCGACTTTTTGTTTGAAAGTTAATGTGATTGGTTCCTAACTACTATAACACTTGAGTTTTGACGAGAGTTGTATTTTTTAAATTTTAAGAACTCTTAAAGAAGAAAAGTTAGTATAATTACTTTGAATCTCCTCAAAATTATTATCCCGATATTTTGAAAAGATCTCGCAAGAGTAAATACCTTTATTACGCGGACGTCGCCGCGGGCAAAATCTAGTATATTAATAAGAAGAGCAGGTAGATATGTAGATATTCGAGGAATGCGTCTCTGAATTCATTATTCCCACGTGTTTTGTTTTTAATGTCCTCAGCCGAAAGTGGACGGTTTTTTGCGCAAATATTTGGATAAGTGACCCTCCTGGATGCCCTTTTAACCACATGGTTTGTTACGGTTGAGAAATATTACGCATGTGCAATATTTTGTTGTTTTTTATGAATCTTCCCTCGCATTTACACGTGGGAGGCATCGCATGAGATTACATTTTTACTGTATATTAAAACGAAATACGAATCGCTGCTCAGAATAACTCAGATAAAAAAAAAATGGAAAAATCGCATATTTACAAACTTTTAACCAACTTTATAATTCATAATTTATTTGTTGTTCGAATATGGGTACGTAGAAGGTTGGTCACAAATTCGGTTTTAGCTCTATGTTCTGCCTATAAGGCGTACAATTTGTGAAACTTATAAAAAAAAAACGATTTAACTAGTTTACAGTCAATGTAAATAGTAAATAGATTTAAAATACTTAAAATTAATATCTTAGAATTTAAGTATCTACTTATCTAATTTTTTCTATAAATCTTACACTTATTTGAAATGTTATGTTCTAAATTATATTCACAAAATTTGCTGTTATTGATGTCAATGAATTGAGTCCTCAGAATCTCAATTAGAAAAAAAACTAAGCCAGTTCACAACCTGTTTGAGTTGAAAGAACCTAACCTAAACTAAAAACCTAAATGTCTAGATGATTTAAGCATTATAAACCAATACTCAACATGTTGAGATAGATTTATAAGTATGTGTAAACGTGCGTTAAGGTAGTAAAAGTATCTTCACGCCCATATCCCCAAAGAAATAGGCAGAGGCACAACCAGGGCACCCTCGACTAGCCAAAACCACTAAGTCCAACATTTAGAAAGGTGGTAAGCCTATTGTCAAGCGGGCACTCATCCAAACCTGGGCATTTTTTACGAGAAAATTGGAAAAAACACATTTTCTTTTTTGTTGCCGAACCCGGGAATCGAACCCGGGACCTCATGATGTCAAGTCCAACACCTGGACCGCTAGATCACAGGGGCAACACCGGAGGGTAGTCTCTCTCATCTCCGGACTGGAAAATGACAGTGATAAACAATGTTGTTATGGTGTCAGGAACAGGTAAGTCGGAAACCCCACCAGGACGAGTTGTTGCACGTGGCACTACCACCGGTGTTGTTCTCAATAGTCAGCATAACTTTTGCTTTCCTCTTATGCGTTTCAAGGCAGCGCTTATTACATTGTTCCCCACAGGGGACCTGAACTAAGATGGAAATACAACTATTCAAACGTCTCAGGTGCTTTTCTGCATTGACATAATACCGAGTAAACTTTACCAGTAATAACATTGTGAAAGTGCTTTAGTTGCCATAACTTTTAGTAAGTACCTGCCAATTTTATGTAAATAGCATTTGGCTGAGCGATGAGAAGTGAGAACAGTAATTATATATAATTATTATAATTTCCGCCTTCGAACTTTTTATATGGAAAGAAAGACAAGTTGACGGATTTCCTGTTAGGAAATAACACACGTTGCTTTGCCAGAGGTGGTAATGCTGCATTGCTAACCTGAGGCTAATCTGTTAATCCTGTTGCATTCTAGACTGGCACGCCTTTACGGCCAAATTTAAAATATTTTGCTTACTATGTTGCAACTACTATATTGCCAAGTTTTGAGTAGTAGGTCAGTACTGAAAATAAGTACCTACTTATCAAACAACTGATAAGTTTTTAAAAAAATATTTTTTTTTGTAATATGTGGTTGCTCGTTTTTATGTATTCCCAGTATGATATAATGTAATACGAACGAAGACGGTGGGGTCGTTAGTTGACTAATGATATTTAAAAACCGGACCACCCAATTCATTCAGATGGGCGTTTACAGTATGAAGTTTATTTGCTTCTCAGAAATAACTTTTTGTGTTACCCTTCTGACACAAGCGTGGGTCACCGCGACCCTAGGAATAAAAAGTAATAGACCGACACATATGGATACCCTTAACTGCTTTGAGCATTCAAATGTAAACTGGAAATAAAAAGGACATTATTAGCTTTAAATGACCTATTTAACGCGAGGGTTAAAAATAATTTATTACCATCACGCCTTTTGTGTTCCAAGCGTTAGGTATTTGGTCATCGAATAGGAAAATGGGAAATATTCATGTAAAAAATTAATTGATTAATTAATTAATAGTTTCTTTATATAATCACTTGTTAAAAAACGACGTGTTGCACTCCGGGAGTGCCGGCAGAAGTGAAAACTTGAATATCAACGTTGTGCATTTTTGACATTTTGAAATGATTAGGAAGTAATTTTGCACGAATTGCTTTAAGTATCTGTATGGAAGTACTATCATTTATGTGGTAGAGTAAAATATTCATTTATTGCGCTGTCGTACACAAACATGACAACACGAACATTCGCGCAAACACCCTTCGCCGTTTTACGAATTTTCGATCGGTCACGTGTCTGACGCGAGCTGAGAAGTTGTTATCTATTCAAAATCAACAACGACTTATTATTAAAAAAATAATTAAAAAAACATTTTCCAGGAGACCTAATTGTGAATCTAAACCATTCTCGAATTCCCTTGAACACGCACAAAAACTTTCATCAACATCGGTCTAGTTGTCTAGAAAAAGTTCAGTGACATACACACTCACAGAAGAATTATATATATAAAGATTTGGCATTTAACACCAAGAATTAACAATAATTTAGACTCCTAATCACGTATAATACACATTTTATGGTGTTTAGTTTACGTGTAGCCTCGTTGATAATATATCTTATCTATTTCCGACTAAGTGTTGGATAGTTCCTTGATAATATATTACAGTTATTACCGTGGTATCGAGTGGCAATCAGTGAAAGTTTCACCAAGACCCATCCGGTATCATTAGTGGGGTTAACTGCAAAGACAGAGAGAACGAAAATACAATAGATGTTTAATGATTCACTTTTATTAAGTAAACTAGCTGTTCCCGCGAACTTCGTTCCGCCCGTTCAGTTTGTATGGGAAAAATTAAAATGTTGTTTTTCCCAGTTTCCTCACAATTGAACAGGATAAAAAGTATCCTATGTCCTTCTCCCGGTTTTAAGTTACCTCCCTACCAATTTTCAGCCTAATCGGTGTAGCCGTTCTTGAGTTATAAATAGTGTAACTAACACCGCTTTCTTTTATATATATCATAATAGATTTCTTAATGTGTTGCGTTTTTTATTGTGAATATTTTACGAATCATCCTTTTAGCCTTATATCTCCATTTATTTATTACATAAAAACAAATCCCCATTTACCGCCACCGAAGCGGTTCGACATTGGAGTTGATTTTTTCTGGTCCTGGACTCGATCGCCAGGTTGGTAACAAATAAATAAATATCTCTGGTCAAATTAAACAAATTGAATCTAACTCCAAAGTAAGCAAATTATATGATTGTGTTATGGGTGTTAATGAAAATGAAAATGAAATGTAGACAATCTACATGTGCATCACACAAATGTCTGTCTGAATCGAACCCAAGCCTCGCGGATGGTTTGTGTAGTTAGCATGCACGCTAGCCACGCGACCAATGAGACAGTCAAGAAATAGTTTTACTGCGGTTAAATTATCTATACCTACTATACCTACATATAATAAAGTGTTACTGGGTCGATACATACTGGGCCGAATATGTGATTAAAAATTTTTTTGTCTGTCAAACTCAAACTCAAACTCAAAATATATTTATTCACATGGATCTATGCAAAGATTCTTGTGACGCGTCTATATAATACTAAAAACTACCACCGGATCGGAACTGTTGTGTGTTCAGGATGTCTGTCTGTATGTTCAGGCATCACGTGAATACTAACGGTTCGATTTCGATGAAACTTGGTATAATTATACTTTATTATCCTAGGCATAAAATGGGATACTTTTTATCCTGGAAAAATACGTAGAAAAAAAATCTTAATTTTTCAGTTTTATCACGTCAGATTATATCATGTCAGATTGTGCCATGTGGTGTAATAAATAAAGTTTACAAGGAGGATGATTCACCTTAGTTATTGACTGTTTAATCAAAGGTGCGACCTACGGCAAGGACTGTAGAAAGTACTATGGGCCGTTTAAGGGAAAGGTCGACTGGTCTGAAGCAAAATTATTATGCAAAAGCGATAAAAATACGTTGATTGTACAATTTAAATGTCGAGATTATGGATGTCTGTGAATTTAAAGCTGTTATGGCCAGGTTTTTTTATGATATTAGAAGGCAAACAAGCAGACGGATTTCCTGATGGTTAGAAATTCACGCCGCCTAGAGACACCAAAGGTTAATCATTACCAACCTTAGGCCAGGATGTTAGGCCTCAAGCAAAAGTTAGTTTACCGGCTACCTTACACTTTGAACCGGAACACATCAACGGCAAACGTTGACATTATGGCGGCCCGCGGCAGGAATAAGTAAGGCGGTGGTACCAATAGGTAAGCCGGTGGTACCAATTCGAGCGAGTCGCTGCGAAACTCTACCGTCTAGACATATACTACAAAACTAACTACTTAACTAATTTGGAGACTATAGTTAACAAATCGCCTCTGTGGTCTAGCGGTTCAGTTGTTGGACTTGACTGCCTGAGGTCCCGGGTTCGAATCCCGGGTCGGGTAACAAAAGGAAATTCGGTTTTTCCAATTTTCTAATAAAAAAAACGTTGCTTGGGATTGGATATATGTGCCCGGTTGGCGATAGGCTTGCCACCTATCACATTGTGGGTCTTAGTGTCTTCGGCTAGTCAGGGGTGCCTTGTTGTTTCCTCTGCCTACCTCTTCGGGGATATGGGCGTGAAGATACTTTTTTTAGTTAATTTTGAGATTAGGTATCCAGTTATGTTCATAATAACATTAAATTATGTCCATCTCACCAATGGCTGCAACGAATATGTTCGTCGAGATTTTACTGGTGTGCGTCATAGCAATAGAACATGCACGTCGAATTTAATTAGTATCGGTGAGATGGTCATGTGCATTGAACTAATCGTTAATATTCTGAGAGTCTAATCCTGTTTTTGCAACAATATTATTGGTTCTGGGTTCAATGATAAAGATAAGGCAAGAATATATATTTTATTTATACATACACAGATTTTTGTGACGCGTAGGTATATAAAACTAAAAACTACCACCGGGCAGGAACGCTGCCACTCACTGAGAAGATCTGGTGAAAGAAACTCAGCGGATTTGACTTTTTTCTTATAAATCCACTTTATAAAACTATATCATATATATTCGCATCTGTGGTCCAGTGGTTCAGTTGTTGGACTTGACTGCATGAGTTTTGGATGAGAATATATATAGGTAATCCTACACATTTTTGTATTTGTGTCTCTTACTGTTTTTCCGTTGCATCCGGTTTGAAATCACAAAGATTCTAAAGAAGTTTCACTTAAAAAATCACAGAAGAATGGATCTCTTTTTGGCATCGGTTAAGGAAGAGCTGTGATTTAAAAATGCAATCATTAAATATTTAATTTGTTTCTGCAAGTGACATTGAGTGTCCTTATTAAGGCGCCAACAGTCGTTTAAAAGTCGACGATTTGAACAATAACTGCCTGCTTTTCCTTTTCAGTGTGTAGCTAGATGTAGGTATAATAACAATATTTGTTTTGGTCACCTTATTAGTCTGGTGATTTATTTTCGTTTAATTTCGTTAAAAATCCCAGGTTCAATTCTCATGTCGAATTTTATTCATCGATTTTACCAGACGTTGACTCACAAACTAAAGTTTTGAGTATTATATAGAATTTTACTACGATGTTTTACCCGCCTTGATCCGCGCTCCTTTGTAGAATAGACCATCTGCCTTCCTTGCCAGGCAGCTCGTAAAAGGCGAGCATGGCTCACCGTAACTAACACCGTGATATCTGACTAGGTAGTAGAGTTTAGTTTAGTAGCCTTATCTATTTATATATATATTACAAAAGAACGACTACTCCTTGCTCAGTGGCGTACAAATATTATTTAGGACGTAAATTTTATGAAATAAAATTTAAAATTTGCAGCAACCAGTTTATTTATTTATTTTTATTTCATGATATAGGAAGGCAAACAAGCAGACGGATTTCCTGTGCCAGGCCGCTCGTAAAAGGCGAGCATAGGCTTTCCGTCACTAACACCGTGACATCTGACTAGGTGGTAGAGTTTTGCAGCGACTCACCCGGATTAGTACCACCGCCTTACCTATTCCTGCCGTCATAACGTCATGACGTGTTCCGGTTTGGAGGGTGGTAGCCGGTTAATTTACTTTTGCTCAAGGCCTAACATCCCAGCCTCTGGTTGGCAACGCACCATTACCACCTTTGGTGTCTCTAGGCGGCGTGAATTTCTTACCACCAGGAAATCCGTCTGCCTGTTTGCCTTCCAATGTTATAAAAAAAATGACCTTAAGCGTTCGGATGTCCGATAGATATTAGCGCGCTGGATGCTTAAGTCAGCCAAAAACGACCGCGGACGGTATGTACACACTTATCAGTCGCGGCTATAAGTCGCGACAGTATGCCGCGGCTGATATCATATTTCCAGCTTTACTTAATGTTATGGAGTGGGATTTGCTGACGTCGGTAATATATGTTTCAGTATCTATAGTATACCTATAGTATACGTTATGCCAAAACATTGGACCCATTATTACGACAATTGCGCGGACGCAGGAGCATAAAATTTGGCACACTTATAGTTCATGTGTAGGTGCAGTGCAGAACGCTTATATATTTCAATAATAATGCTTATAAAGTACATTAAATCAATAAATAAAACATTAACCACACTACCATGCATTTGACACACACAAACAAATATATTGATGATAACGATAAAAGATCACAGATGGCGCACTAAAAAGTTTGGAAACAAAGTAGTTGGTCTTGAGAAACGAAGGTGGCGTTCTTATTAACAAGATATTAAAATTTATTATGGTAGAATTTTGAGCAATTGGCGACCACTAGTTATTTAAAATACTTAAGTACACGAAATTCTTATTGAATACCTTAATTGTGCACTTTAACTGAACAAAATAAATTAAATGTCAGTTTTACTTTTTTTTGTCACTTTTCACTCGATAACGTCAAGAATCCACAGTACAAGTTCTTTTTCTTTCTTTCTTTAAGTTTTGGCCTTCACGTTAGTATTTTGCCATTCGTCAAGTAGAAATTTGCATCAAATTTTATATTAATTTTATAATTAGTTCAATCATATCAATTCTAATTCATCAATCAATTATAATTAGTCATTAGTCATAAGTCGTCAGTAAGTCATGTCAGGCTCTTGGGTAAAGCGGCGGCCTCATTACACAAGCTCATGTAATGAGACTTGGCGGCAACGAGAAAAATACATGATACTCTAAGTTCTTCATGATGATTTCATTTGTGCACTTTCACTGAACAAAATTGTACAAAATGCCACCAAAATTGAATAATTTCAAATAATATCAACACGAAATTCAATAATTATGAAAAAACTTCGACCATCTTTTCTCTCGGTGGCACCAAAAACCACAGTGCAAGTTGTTGAGTGTTGAATAATTTTACCCGTCTAAAATGTTTAATGTCTTCTGTTTTTATTTTGTTGGAACAAGAATAAATAGTTTTAAACCATGTCTGTCACTGCCATTACACTTATTTGCCATGCAAATGCAGCGAAATTCAAGAGACACATAAAATCATACGAATCAAGTTTGACAGGATGAGAATTGAGCCAGAACGTAACTGTTTTTTTAAGCGATAATACCATTATTAGCAGAATGAATAACGTGCTTAAATATAACAGGTTTTTTTACCAACAAAATCAGACAACTACAATTAAACGGCCGTTGACCCCCTCGTGAATTATTTAAATTTAAAAACATAAACAAACAATCTATTAAAATATCTCTGGAGAAGTTACACATATTGAATCTAACTCCAAAGTAAGCAAATTATATGCTTGTGTTATGGGAGTTAGTCAACGATACTAATACATAGAAATACTTAAAAAGATACTAGAATAAGTTTAATAAACACCCAGACCCGGAAATGCAGACATCTAAATGTTCATCACACAAATGCCTGCCCCCATCGGGAATCAAACCCGAGCCTCGCGGTTGTTCGTCGTAGTTAGGCGTGTACGCTAGGCGGTTATTCGTATTAAGTCCGAATATTTGATTGTAGAACTTGGCAAATAATTTAAATATGGTCAAACTACAAAACACCGACTTAGATTTCAAAAAGTATCTTCACGCCCGTATCCCCGAAGAGGTAGGCACAACCAGGGCACCCACGACTAACCGAAGACACTAAGTTTCACAATGTGATAGGTGGCAAGCCTATCGCCAACCGGGCACATTTCCAATCCCGACCAACATTTTTTTAAATTAGAAAAATCCATTTTGTTTTTCTTGGCCGACCCGGGATTCGAACCCGAGACCTCATGCAGTCAAATCCAACACCTGGACCGCAAGACCACAGAGGCGATAGTGATTACAGAGGAGATTTCAATGTTCTTACAACACAAAAAAATTGAGGTTCTACCTCGATATTTTAACAAATCCATCATTAGCTCTGTATACTTAGAAGACGTAATAGAATTGAAATCGGTTTTGCAGTTGTGCTGTGCTAAAATAAAAGTGAAACATGAATCCTTGTGAAGTAAAGTAAATCCTGATTTAAAACATGAAAACGTAAATAAGTATCTTCACGCGCACATCCCCGAAGACGTAGGCACAACTAGGGCACCAACGACTAGCCGAAGACACTAAGTTCCATATGTGATAGGTAGGAAACCGGGCACACATGTACGATGTTTTTTGTTACCCGACCCGGGAATCGATTTTTTTTAAATTTTGTACCATCTTATTAATAAAAGACTAAAATACTGTTAATATAGTTTTTATTACACTACTATCTATTAGTATCTATACCATATATATACCTATAATGCACTCGGATTATAAATTACTGAAGACATATGCCGTATGAGACGCAGACTCATGCGCACATCCGCATCAAATTCAAATGGAATGCGTCACCAACAACCACAGTCGGCTCTTTTATTGTCACATGGGTATTGCCAAGTCCCATGTGCATGCCATTATCGTTTAAACTGCTGCAAATTGCTTTTAGTTCAGATATAATCTACCTTGTTATGTTTATCGCTTTGTTTATCGCCTCTATGGTCTAGCGGTCCAGCGTCGGAATTGACTTCCTGAGGTCCCGGGTTCGATCCCTGGGTCAAGCAACAAAAAAAAGAAAATGCATATTTTTAGTTTTCTAATAAAAATAACGCTGCCTGGGATTGGATATGTGCAGGTTGGCGATATGCTTGCCACCTATCACATTGAGTTAGTGTCTTCAGTTAGTCGTGGGTGCCCTGGTTGTGCCTCTGCCAACCTCTTCGGAAATATGGGCGTGAAGAGACATTTAACGTTAAGAACAATCTCAATAAAAAAAGTCAGCATTGAAATTGGTCCAGCATCCGTTTAAAGTTACACTCACGTACACACACACTCACACACACACACACACACTCACACACACACACACACACACGCACGCACGCACACACACAAAGTCATGTCAAAAAGTTACTTTTTAGTAACTTTCGTACTTATTAGTAACTTTTTGACGTGACGTTTTTGTTTTACTTCTTAACACCGCTCTGTTGCCGTCTGGGTTGCTGTAATAATTTCATTATCCATATTTTTTGTTAGTTCAAGGTTCGTTAAACCAGCAATCAGTTTTATTGAGATATTCATTAAAACTGCTGAAAAAAATGGAGATGTTAAATTGTCAATTTACAATTTGTTCACTTAGCTGTCGTCTTTGCAAGTCGACTCGGCTGACCTGTCATTGCTGTTTTGACACTAGACGCAAAAAGCGCGGTATTACAAGTTTGACGTGTCCGTGTGTGTCATTGTTGTTCTTCAGCGGATGGACGAATTTTGATGTGGATTTGATATTTGAAATCTGGCGTGAGTTTTAGCTATAGTTTATGGAGATATGTCCAAGCATTCAAGGATATCAACTCATTTGTAAGCAAAGGACTGGATATTTGACGGTCTGTAATTAGTGCCTTAGTAGTTTGGGCGAAGTTTATGCGTTCATATTTTGTTTAAACTTGCATTTCGAAAGAGATTGACTCTTCTGTGCGTTATTGTTATTATTCTGTGCCATTCGCTTACCTTCCGTTATAACGTCAGTTTTTGTTATCATTGTGCTTCGGTCAGTGTAACCGTCCATCATACAAACAAAATTAAATTATTTGTTACGTACCCTCGACAAAACTTTTCCTACGTCATGTAGCTAAGAAGTACCTCAGTCACATTAGCTTTCAAACAAAGAAACACATAGAAATCAGTCAATTCGTTCAGGAGGTATGTTGCTACAGACATCCGACTGACACACACTGACACATCAAACTTATGAAATCGATCTTTCTAACGGGGTTTAAAAACAAGTTTTGAATGAACATAATCAGTCATTTGTAAAATAATCCGGGTTACATTAATTTCGTTTATGTATTTGCAGTTCGTTGCCCGGCTAGGGCAACAAAAGAAAATGTGTTAATCAATCTATACATATAATAAATCTGCAGAAGGGTCAATTCTGTACATCGAAAATATTGAAAAAATAAATTACTGGATCGATGTCAAACCCAAATATGTGATTAAACATTTTTTTGTCTGTCTGTCTGTCTGTATGTTCAGGCATCACGTGAAAACTAATGGTTCGATTTTGATGAAACTTGGTATAATTATACCTTATTTTCCTGGGCATTAAATGGAATACTTTTTATCCTGGAAAAAATCTTAAATTTTCAATTTTATCACGCGAAGACCGACATCCGCGCGGACGGAGTCGCGGGCGAGAGCTAGTTTTGAAATAACGATAACTTTGTCAGGGATTAGGTATGTGACCGGTTGGCGATAGGCTTACCACCTATTACACTGTGGGACTTTAGTGTCTTTGGCTAGTCGTAGGTACTGTATCTACCTCTATCTACCTTCTCGGGGATAAGGGCGTATACTTACATAAATTTTCTAGAAAGGAATGTATGAAAACGATGTGAGAAGTATGTTTGTCAGATAAACAAACAGTATAAACATTACAAGGAGTTCAAGCTTAACCATGTTATCGTAATATAAATAAGGATTTAAATAAACTAAGCATGTTTTAGATACGAGTATTTCTGTAAATAACTCTCACCGGTAAGTAAGATTTAAGTTCGGAAAGGATTTAATGAAAGATGCTTGTGAATGTGATAGAACAGATAATATTATTATGACAGATGTAAATAAATTGTTAAAACTATTAGCAAAATAAAGGCTTATTTTACATCTGTTATCTGCGGCAAATTATACAGAAGACCGAGGAGTATAATTTGCCATTATGCTGGTGCGTTTGTTGACTATGAGAAAGCCTTTGATTCGATCGAGACCTGGGCAGTGCTACAGTCTCTCCAGCGGTGCCACATTGACTATCGCTATGTCGAAGTGTTGAAGTGTTTGTACAACAAAGCCACTATGTCCGTCCGAGTACAAGATCAGAGCACAGAGGCGATTCCATTGCAGAGAGGTGTAAGACAGGGAGATGTAATATCTCCTAAGCTCTTCACCAACGCAATGGAGGACGCTTTTAAGCTTCTGGAGTGGAAAGGAATGGGCATCAACATCAACGGCGAGTACATCACTCAGCTTCGATTTGCCGATGACATAGTCATAATGGCGGAATCGCTGGAAGACCTTAGTACAATGCTCGAAGACCTCAATCATGTTTCCCGACACGTGGGCCTTAAGATGAACATGGAAAAGACGAAAATCATGCGGAATGTCCATGTAGCGCCCACCCCAGTGTCAGTTGGGAACGCGATCCTAGAAGTTGTCGACGAATATATATACCTAGAACAAACGGTCCAGTTAGGTAGGTCCAACTTCGAGAAAGAAGTGAATCGACGAATCCAACTCGGTTGGGCAGCGTTCGGGAAATTAAGTAGCGTCTTTTCGTCCGAAATACCTCAGTGTCTTAAAACAAAAGTCTTTAACCAGTGTGTGTTACCAGTGATGACCTACGGCACCGAGAGCTTGTTTATCAGGCCCACAGTAAGAGACCACTCTTACTGTGGGCCTGATAAACAAGCTCAAGGTTGCACAGCGAGCTATGGAGCGGGCTATGCTCGGGATTTCCCTGCGAGATCGATTCGGAAATGAGGAGATCCGCAGGCGAACGAAAGTCACCGACATAGCCAGCCGGGTTAGCAAGCTGAAGTGGCAGTGGGCGGGGCACATAGCGCGGAGAACTGATGGCCGTTGGGGCAGAAAAGTTCTCGAGTGGAGACCACGTACCGGCAAGCGAAGCATAGGACGGCCACCCACGAGATGGACAGACGACCTTGTGAGGGTCGCGGGGTCTCGCTGGATGCAGGCCGCTTCCATCCGGTCGAAGTGGAAGTCAACGGGGGAGGCCTATGTCCAGCAGTGGACGTCCTATGGCTGAAATGATGATGATGATGAATATGATGACGATAATGAATTTCCGCAAAGTAACGCCTGATTCAATAAAATTATATTCTAACGTTAACGTTCTCAACTTATACTACGGGTGGATTTAAAATTACTGAACGTGTTCTTCTATATAACTATTTGTAGGTACTTAATTAACTTTATTTTTGTTATATTTTTCGAAAGTGAAATCTTCTTTAGCGGCGTTACGAACTTTTTTGGAATAGGTAAAACTTCTAAACTCGCGTCAGGACATATGACCTGATCGAAAATTCGTAAGACGGCGCAGGGCGCTGGCGCGAATGTTCGTGTTATCATGTTTGTGTACGATAGCGCAATAAATGAAAATTTTTCCCTAACCATTCGAAAATAACGAAAATGCACAAAGTTAATATTCAAGTTCTCACTTCTGCCGGCACTCCCGGAGTGCAACCCGTCGTTTTCTTTCATAGAATTCAGTTCACTATTCTCTGTATGTGTTCTAAGAAGTCTTTAACAAATTAGTTTGATTAATTATTGTAAAAAACATTTTCGAATCATTTTAATTATCTACCATTATTTAGCTTGATCCAATCAATTTCGTGAGTTCCGTTCATTTTTGTTGTGACATAAAAGATCGTTAAGTAAACGCATTCACAAAAGATTTGAGCTTTTCATTCGTTCTTAGAATGAATAGAAAGTGATTCTTTCACGTTCTATTGTTATTTGGCAATGGTCTACAATTTAAGGAAAACATCAAATCTCATTATCCTATTAATACTAGCTGACCCGGCAGACGTTATTCTGCTATGAAAAAATTAGGGTGAGTCACCCTTCACTAAGAGGTATGAAAAAGATTTACCTCATCACTTAGGGTTATAAAAAATGATCACAAGATTTCATGAAAATCAGTCAAGCCGTTTAAGAGAAGTATGGGAACAAACATTGCGATACGAGAATTTTATATATAAGATTATAATGCGAAAGTTTGTAAAGTTATTAAGTGTTTTGGTAATTAGATGTTTGTATATTTGTTATATAACTCCATTTCATCGCCTAAACCGATCGTTACGAAATTTTGTAACAATATCACATACCAATTTTGTTCTCTATTAAGGGAAATCATGCTGTTGTTAAAGAAAAGAGGCTATCAATAGATAGCTTGATGTTTGACCTTCGCGAGCTTAAACACCTAGAGAATAGGCAACGTGAACGAACGTTGAACGGGATGGCTAAATTAACTAGGTACTTTATTTGTTTTAGGTATAAATAAATGACATTTAGCTCAGACACGGAAATCCTTAGTAAATGAAGACTAATTATTTTTGTAATCATATAAACTTGGATAAAGCTAAAATTTGTGAAGAAGATTTGGAATTGACAAGTCAATTTATTAAGCAAAACTGCAAAATACTGACTCCAATTATATCTGTAGTTAGGTACTGCGTCGTGATCTGATAATTGAAACATTTTGAAATGGTATCTTCACGCCCAAATCCCCGACGAGGTTGACAGAGGCACAACCAGGGCACCCACGACTAGCCGAAGACACTAAGTCCCACAATGCGATAGGTGGCAAGCCTATCGCCAATCGGGCACATATCCAATCCCGAGCAACATTTTTTTAATTAGAAAATTGGAAAAACCAATTTTTTTGTTGCCCGACCCGAGATTCGAACCTGGGACCTCATGCAGTCAAGTCCAACACCTGAACCGCTAGACCACAGAGGCGATTTCTGAAATGGTGTTACATAAATTTTGTCAACATTTGGGATGTAGTTGTTTTAATATTGCATTGCATTTATCGTTAGGTAAAACTTGAAAATATTATATAATTAACAATTATACAGTATTATTACTTCGGAGTCATGG
Source organism: Calephelis nemesis (assembly GCA_002245505.1). Taxonomy (NCBI): domain Eukaryota; kingdom Metazoa; phylum Arthropoda; class Insecta; order Lepidoptera; family Riodinidae; genus Calephelis; species Calephelis nemesis. Next base: position 362,124 of record NJDD01001180.1, on the reverse strand, counting down.
CCTACATTTAAAAAAGAATCATCAAAATCGGCCCAATATTGGCCGAGTAATCTCATAGTAAACATATAAAAAACATACAGTCAAAATGGTAAACTCCACCTTATGTCGTGTCGGTTAATAATATTTAAACGACTCGTTTAACTTAAGTCATTTATATATGAAGTATTTCAGCATAAAACTGGCAAATCAACTTGTTAAAACTCACTTTAAGGTCAGCTAAAAGCAGCTAGGAATAAGTTCTGGTGCTGGACTTGACTTTACGTGTTGATTGCGGATAAATATCATAATGAAAGTATATTCATGGCCGTTTACCTGAAGGGATAAGCTGAGGAACAATTAGGTCACTGGTTGAACATTAAAAAAAAATTACTAATGTGCTAATTGTATTTGAGTCAGTTTAAGCTGGATGTATATTAACGAAAGCAACTGTCCGATGTGGTACAGTTTAATTTGTGAGCTATCCATTTCCTTGTCACTACGGTGAGTTACAGCGGTCGGCGGCTTATCTCCGCCACCCAGCGGCGCGTGACCGCTCATCTCGTTACCGCTACGGTGACGCCCGGCCCCTGGAGAGCTACCCTTACTATTTAAACTCACTTATTCATGCCCTACCTTGCGGTTGATTTCACAAATATCTTCACGCCAAGTCTCTTGCGACACTGAATAGTGCGACTGATTTTGACGTTGACATGGACTAGGGTGTTCTAATATCATATTAATTGTTATTTTTTTGGGATTTTAAACATTATCTCTATTTGTATTTAAGTTATAGTAGCAACTTGATCAAAATAATGAATTTATGTCCACTGTTGGTGTTTTATTTTCAGTGTTGTGCGGCAACTTGCCAGGATAGGGATTCACAGCATTTCCTACTCCTGCTATCATAGTGACTGTCATGTTCCGAACCGGAGGTTAGGGTCTACTGACTAGACTTGTATATAAGGCCTAACATCTCGCAGTACACCGACTCACTAATAACATCTATGTCCACGATAGTCTCTTACTATCAGGAGAGCGGTGTGCTTGTATATACTTTTGCCACTGAGAATGTAGTTTTTGTTAGAATTGCGTTTATACAACAGTTCCACTTACGGCCACACTCAGAGACCTCAATTAACATCTAATCTATCTTTAAATCAGAATTGTTAATTTTGTTTAGGAAATGTCGACTTATTTACTGATTTAATGATAATTAACATCTCTGAGTGCCGTGGGTGATACATATCCACATGTCCTAGCTAAATATGGTATCAACCCTAAAGCTGCAATTTGTTACTATCCATTCCCCAGTCGATACGGGAACGATGGTGTTATCTCTACCATGCAGCGGCGCGTGACCGTTCATCTCGTTAGCGGTCACAATGGCGATACCCGGCCGCTGTGGACCGCCGCCCTTATTTTAACTTATTTACACTTTTGCCCTTCGTTCTGTGCGGTTGATTTCATTGCCATTTATTTTAGTATATTACTAACAATATAATGGCAAAAAGACTTGTTGATTAGCGCTACTTATTCATTAAAAAAGGGCTTTTAAAGGTTCGATATTTGGGTCAACATTTCATACTGTTTTTTTTTGGAAATTTGAGTTTTAATATAAATATATACGTATAATATTAGATGTCACTCGCGACTCCGCTGTATCTTTAGGCTATTATGGTTTTCCGCAGGTATACGCAAAGAAAAAAAATCCTATATCACTCCCCAGCCTCCTTACTATCTCTACATATCACAAATATATTATTATATTAAAATCCTTCTGTTATGATTAGATGAAACAAAAACATACATATCTACTAACGCATGTGTAATATGATTGCGGCAGGAATAGGTACTACCAATCCGGGCGTATCGCTGCGAAACTCTACCACCCAGTCAGATGTCACAGTGTTAGTGACGGTAGGCCTATGCTCGCCTTTTACGAGCTACCTAAAATCTATATATACATATAATAAATCTGTAAAATGGTCAATTCTGTACATTGAAATATTGAAAAAACAAATAGCAGGGGGTGTTATGTGATTAAAAAATTTTTTATTTTTAGTGTGTGATCAGGCATCACGTGAAAACTGACGGTTCGATTTCAATGAAACTTGGTATAATTATACCTTATTATCCTGGGCATAAAATGGAATACTTTTTTATTTACTTTTAAATACGTAGAAAAAAAATAGACCTTAATTTTTCAGTTTTATCACGCGAAGACCGACATCCGCGCGGACGGAGTCGCGGACGGAAACTAGTAAATCATATAACTTGAGTAATTAAGATTGAAATCTCGTAGTAATGCGAAGGTTGAAAACATAAAGGTCTAGTTGTTGCCATCAAGATTCTGCACTTTACGAGCTGCAAAGTTACGAGTGTCATAATGCCAAGTCGAGATTTTTATGGCGCTTAAAGTCTCAGCTCACGTTTTTATACTTTTCTTCTGACGTTAAGTTATACTGGTTAATTGTATTTTTTAATTACGAAATTAACTATTTTTTTATGATATTGGTAGGCAAACAAGCAGACGGATTTCCTGATGGCAAGAAATTAACGCCGCCTAGAGATACCAAAGGTGGTTATGGGCCGGGGCCGGGGTGTTAGGCCTCGAGCAAAAGTAAGTTTACCGGCTACCTTACCCTCCGAACCTTAACACGTCACGACGTTATGGCGGCAGGAATAGGTGAGGCGGTGGTACCAATCCGGGTGAGTCGCTGCGTAACTCTATCACCACACCTTTGGTGTCTCTAGGCGGCATGAATTTCTAACCTTCAGGAAATCCGTCTGCTTGTTTGCCTTCCAAGATCACAAAAAAATAAAAAGAAATCAAAAGAGTATAATAAAATTTGTTTGCATAGGTATTCGAACTTTTTCGTGTAATAAATAACAATTAATTGGCTTTTTACGTCTCATTATAGTTTTTTATTGTGTTGCGACAAAGGCAGTGGTTTGTTGAGAGGAAAGTTCACTTGGAACGGTGCCAGCAAGTGGCAGAGTTCAAGAAACTAGAATCGAATAATTGCTTTGAAGGAATACAGTAAAGTTTTAAGCATTTATTATACGTTGTATAAATTATTCCAAGAACACTGCGTTTTATATTCAGTAATAAAACTATTATTGGTATTGTCTAGGAGAAACAAAGATTATTACAATTGGATAAATATGAACGTATCTATACATAATATAATAAATCTGTAGAAGGGTCAATTCTGTACATTAAAAATATTGAAAAAATAAATAGCAGAGTGTGTTACTGGATCAGAATCAGAATCAGAATATTCTTTATTCAGAATATTCTTTATTCACATGAACCATACAAGTGGTATTTGTGCGCGTCGACATTTTTTTAAACTACCACCGGATCAGAATCGCGGCCTCACACTGAGAAGATCCGGCGAAAGAAACTCTGCGGGCTTGTCTTTTTTCAATAATAATATTTACAATATAATCTAGCTTAAAATCGATTGGATCGATACCAAACCCAAATATGTGTGCGATTAAAAACAAAACGGTCTGTTTGTCTGGTCTGCATGTTCAGATATCACGTGAAAACGAACGGTTCGATTTCGATGAAACTTGGTATAATTGTACCTTATTATCCTGGGCATAAAATGGGATACTTTTGATAAGGAAAAAATACGTAGAAAAAAAATCTTAATTTTTCAGTTTTATCACGCGAAGACCGACATCTGCGCGGACAGAGTCGCGGGCGGAAGCTAGTTGTATAATAATTGTGGGGAAAAAACCATTCGCATAATTGAAGGAGTAAAAGACAGTAAAGTTTTAAAGAGTTATTATAAGTTGTATAAATTAATTCGAGAATACTGAGTTTTATATTCAGTAACAAAACTTTTATATTCAGTAATGAGTATTGTCTACGAGCAATTCTGCGAGCAAGAAAGCTTATTGCAATTGTTACCAAATCAAGCCCTATTTTGCAGGAAGAAACTTTGCGTAATTGTAGGAATTAATGATTGTAAAGTTTTAATTAAATATAAATAAATATCCCTGGACAAGGTACACAAATTGAATCTAACCCCAAACTAAGCAAATTATATGCTTGTGTTATGGGTGTTAGTCAACGATACTAATACACAGAAATACTTAAAAAGATACTAGAATAAATTTAATAAGCACCCAGACCCGGAAATGCAGAAATCTAAATGTTCATCACACAAATGCCTGTCCCCGTCGGGAATTGAACCCGAGCCTCGCTGTTGGTCGGTGTAGTTAGGCGTGTACGCTAGCCACTCCACAGATGAGGCGGTTGAGGAGGAGGAGTTAATTAACAGCTAATTAACAGTTAATTAACTTTATAGAAATTATGTACATAATGGAGGCTGGATTTTATATTGAGTATTAAAACTATAATGCATGTTTGGGAGTAGCGATGATAACTTCTAGTTACTTATTATGTAAACTATACTCATCAGGTGTGATAATTAATATTGCATCTAAATGAAGTTATTAAATGAGTTGACATTTATTGATTTCGAACAATAAACATTGCGAAGATACTGACTTCTAATTAAATAACTGATTTTAGCATCGGCACTCATCATAATATGACCAGTCTAACGTTTGTCAAATCTATGTAAATATTTATATTTTCGTTTCTTTTCAAAGTATTTGTAAAAATATTTATAAATGACGCCTCGTTGGTCGAGTGCCTAGCGTACACGAATAACAACACTGATCAATCGCGAGGCTCGGGTTCCATTCCCGATGTTGTGTAATGAACATTTAGATGTCTGCATTTCCGGGTCTGGGTGTTTATTAAATGTATTCTGGTATCTATTTAAGTATTTCTATGTATTGATATCATTGACTATCACCTATAACACAAGCACATCATTTGCTTACTTTGGGGTTAGATTCAATTTGTGTAACTTGTCCTGGGATTATTATTATATATAAATTTATCAATTCGAATCGCATTCGATACCAAATGGAGATTTTACATCACTATTGTTATGTATCAGCTGTCAAACCGGCCACCATAGCGTGTCGCTACTATAAAAAATTTCTAGCTATGCACAATTAACCTTCTAAATTAGTAAATATAATTCAGATTATCGCCAAAAAAAACAAAACACATAGGTATAGATAAAAAATATTGTCGTTAGTTGTAACAATGAAGCTATCGACTACTCGATTTTACACACGTAATAAAGAATTGATGTAATTTCCAAATATTGCTGGCTCTTTCTAAGTAACAACCTCTCTCTCCTTTTGACTTCGTATATTGACAATACTATCTGAAAGAGAGGCCAATACATTAGAGAGTGGCAGCAATATTTAGAAATGTCATCAGTTCTTAGGAGTGTAAACTCCAGTACCTAGTAGTCTTATAGCTTCATGGTTGTAACATTGTGACTTAATAATACCTACATTTTATTGAGTTTGAGTTTGACAGACATGACAAAGACGACTAAAACCTTACAGTGTACCAAAAACAACTTTTTTATGTTCTCGAATTTTAAAAGATTTTTCAGCGCCAACAACGTTTCTTAAATGAATTTCTTAATATACGTTTATGATTTACTTAAAAAATGTTTATAATTTATTAAAACTATTTAATATATATTTAAAATACAATAACGTTTATTATAATAAAATATATTACTTATTCTGAATAAAATATACTGAAATGATATATTATGTAATTGTTTCACAAAAATACTACGCTGTGTGTACGAATATTTGCTACTTTAGCCGAATATACTAAACGCAAGGATAAGTTCGCTCATGGTAGTCTAGTTACTCAATTAAGTATCTTCACGCCCGTATCCCAGGAAGGGTAGGGTGTAGACAAAAGTACAGCCAGGGCATCCACCTACGACTAGCCAACGATACTAAATCCCACATTGCGATTGGTGACAAACTTATCTTCAATCTAGCACCTTTTCACTCCCGGCCAAAGTTGTTTTTATTAAAACATTGGGAAAACACGTTTTTGTTACTCGACCCGGAAATTGAACCTTGTCACGAAGACAAGGGCAATACCAGACCACGAGACCACAGAGACGATTACTAAACAGCATAAAGTAATTAAATAAAAAATAAAAAAAAGTCTGTGTGTCAGCTACGACGCGCGATTGGAGTTTACTCCTTACGAAATGTATCTTGCAGCACACATGTCTCCTACAGCAGATTTAGTTATGTTAATTCTTTTTAAATTAGTATCATCGCAGACATTAGAAGTGTGATCCAAATAGTCAGTATTTTGATAGATAGCGACTCCTCCTGCACGGAGACTACGAAGTATCGCGCAGGAGGAGATCCCGTCAATGAGATACGCTGTCTAATGTATTCCATCTCATTCTTTTACACGTTCAATCCTCCAGATATATATGTTTGTCTCTTTCTACGTAACGCCTCAACTTTTCGTGTTACACTTGATTTTACTCCTCATAAAATTTCCGTACCGGGCCTTATAACTCAAATCGTTTCTTAAGGAGTAAACTCCAAAAATTAGAATATACTTACACTTGTACCCATAGCAAGGGTCAAAAGTCTACTCTGAGGTAAGATTGACTGGCGAGATAAGTCCGATAAATTAATTAACCTAATGTGAACCGACCTTGTTAATGTTTCAGGATATTTAAAAAAAATCTATTTTGAGGAATTTCACCTTTGCCATTTCTAACTCCAACTAAACCGCTTTTCTGAAACAAATAAATCATTAATTTTTCGTCATTCAACCTATTTCTGTCGGCCTGAAAAGTTTTCTTGTAACAAATGTTATAAGAAAAAAAAATTGTGTGTGCGATTCACACACAATAGAAGTGAAACTTCAGTAAATCGACAAAACAATGAGATCAATATATGTTTGTGTCTCTTACTGCAAAAGAATGAGATGAATATATATTTGTGTCTCTTACCTATCTTGTAAGGACTTGATTGCTCTGGTTTTGATCTTTATTTCAGACAACAAAAAGACAAAGAAAATGTGTATTTACAATTTTCTAAGAAAAATTACATTTCCCGGGATTGGATACGTCCCCGGTTGGCCACAAGCTTGCTATCAGATTGTGGGACTTAGTGTTTCGGCTAGTCATGGGTGCCATTTTTGTGCGTAAGTACCTTTTCGGGTATATGGGTGTGAAGATACTTTTTTAAAAAAATATATTTAGTTATATCTAGAATTAGGTGGAAATTTATATAAAATTGGATTTTGTTAAAACTTAAGTAAATTGTGACTTTTGTTTGCTATTGCCACTTACTTTAAATTAAAATAAATTTGAATCAAATACATCAATATACAAAATGTTCATGTATTTGATGTACATGTACATAATACAATGTTAAGTAAGTATAAATAAAAAAAAAATCTGTCTATCATGTCGCAACGAAGCGATAGAGACGAGAGAGTACGAGAGACGAGTATAGTTTTGTGTAGAGATAGTAAAATGACTGCTAAGAAACTTTACATTCTGATATCTCAACTGGATCCCGCGTGTGAACTAAATAACTATAATACATGGACATAGTCGCGGACAACGTCTAGTTTTGAATAAAAGCCATCCATTAATTAAAAAAGCGTGTATAGTACTACCATTTAAATTATGCGCTTCGGCGTTACTTTTTTTGTACACTTTATACTTTTTTTTAATTGGCTGGCCTAATCTAAGTTTAAGCAAAATAATTAATTATATAATAACAACTCTATATAGATATATCTTTAAAATACATTCGGATTTCCGAAGCTTGACGAGTATAGCCGAAGCGCATAATTTAAATACTCGTAGTACTACTATAATAAAAGTGAAACTATCTTCAGGCTATGGTTTTTCCAGTTGCTCGCATTCTATTTGTGTACATAGATCAACTGTGAAGAGACCGCCGGATGATATCGCCTTTGATCCCGACTTATATTGGCTATAATATATCAGAGAGACGAGGATTAAGTTGCTTCTTCTAATATAACTGAAAGGAAACTCACCATTATTACTGAGAATTACATAAATTCCTTCCATTTAATTTTGGCAGCATGCAGCAGCAGCACGGCAACCCTAAATTTACCCAAATTCAGGGTTGCTAAAAACTGCAGTTACATATAAGCTCGCTTTTTGTGAATTTTGCTTCATCTTGTTTTGTGAAATAGTATTGTCTCCAATAAATAATTAAATAAATAAATATGGCTTGTATGCGTGTTAGTGTTTAGGTACTAGCCGACCCGCCGAACTATGTATCGTTAGACATTATGACGTTACTGACGGTTTGTATATGGGGAAAATTAAATTGTTTGTATTATTATTTTTTATATCCAGAAATAAATTCCGGTTTCATCTTTATAAGTACTTTATTCTAACAATGACCAACACAACAAAGAAGAATTAGCTAAATTGGTCCATCCGTGCAGGCGTGATGCGAAGACTAGCTACTAGTACTAGCTAATCCGGCGGACTTCGTATGGCTACTAACATTTTTTGTGGACAAAATTAAAGTGTGGTTTTTCTTGAGTTACTAGAACCTGAAATTTTGCTGATTTTACTCTTCATGAACCTTTTCCTGACGATAACTAACACAACAAAAAAAGAGTTAGCAAAATTGGTCCCTACCACGATAGTATACGATGGATACGACGACAACGCGAAATGGGGATTCATTTTTAATTATCTTATCTTATGTATAAAAATTCTTGTATCACAATGTTAATTACCGTACTCCGAAACGGCTTTACCGATTTTCACCAAATTTTATATGTATATTCGGGATGTCTGAGAATTTGTTACTATCTATTGTTCATAGTCATACCCCCAAGTGATAAAAGTGACTCACCCCATTTTTTTACTACAATCATATTAAAAAATTGCAGTATAACGTCTACTGGGCAACTATAAATGGAACTAGTGGCGTACAAATATTATTTAGGAAAAAGTATTTTAAGAAATAAAATTTGAATTTTGTAGCAATCAGTTTCACTATCTCACGTATGCACGCAGACATTGTAGATTCAATGCAGAACTAGTAATACTCCAACTAGCCTGCTCTTCTTTATATTATTATATATAAATAAATTTTAAGGAAAAACACCCATTTAAATAAAATACTATTACATTTTGTCAAATTTCAATTAAATCTAAATTACATTGATGTCGTAATAATCGTTTAATACTTAATTATCAATAATAACGAATCCCATTTACAATTACAGTATTCATTGACGTTATAAAAAATTATGGCTTTAAGCATTTAAGAAGATATAACTTGAGATTTAAATTAAGGTAGGCATACAAAAGTGGTATTAATGCTTTTCAGTGAAGTTGCAGAAGACAATATGTGTAGTTAGAATCAATTTCACGTATAGTACATAAATAGATATAAAAAGCATATAATCACATCTAACTTTTACACGCGTTTTTCGTGTAACACAAGAATTTTATTAAACAGTGATCAAAATACAAAAACATAGAACATTGCACTTGAAAAATATGTTATGGAGATGATATTTGTATAGAGTCCATGAAATAAATGGTGTCAGCAAAAACCTCCGTGCAGCGCTATCAAAACACACAATAAAACATTTCACTCGCAATCACACGTCCGTATCTCGACGTTGTTTACTTTCAAGATGCAACTTATAGTTGAAGGTAAAAATAATCTCGCCTGTGAGGATTATACCGCCTCCAGTATCCAGGTGTAACTTCTCTATGAGAAATACCCTAGAGTCTATATAGGTATAGAGTATGCGCTCGGTATTATATTATTATATCTTACAGTGTATTTTAATAAGAAACATGCGATCAAAACTCTGTTTTAGCTTAGATTCAACTAAATTGTATGTCAAAATCTAGATATTCCAATTAGTTCATAACTTCCGATTGTCCACAGCATCGCTCGCGTTTAAATTTTTTTGTTCCTCTCTCTGGAACTTGAGAGGTCGGAATAAAAACAAGCCCATTTTTGACCTCAAATCTTCAACTATATTCATGATAAAATTTATTAAGTCAATTGAAAAGTCCAAATATTACAGAAAGACCGGGTTATTTATAGTCTAAACCTGTTTTTGGAATACATTTTACTCTCCAGTTTCAGGTTGATAAAATAATATTAACATAGGCGTTGTGCATATCCTAAATTCATAAAATCAATCATTACAATAATTGTAATGTAATTAATACTTTTAAATACCTATTTGTGTTGCAAATGGAAAGCTTACTCCTTACTTACTTTTGCTCGAGGTCTAACATCCTGACCTCAGGTTGGCAACGCACCATTACCATCTTTGGTGTCTCTAGGCGGCGTGAATTTCTTACCATCAGGAAATCCGTCTGCTTGTTTGCCTTCCTATAATATAACATAAGAAAAGAGAATCCAATGCAGCGACATTAGGCAGCCTATTCGTCGGTAGTTTGAATTTCTATAATACCCAATCTCCTAACATTACCTAATTTTCTATTACCCACGTGTGTACTCTATGGTATGATATGCTCAGAAATGCTTGCAAGTCCCTGTTCAAAACTTTACAGTGTTCACGTGAAGGTAGAAAGTGGCTTGGATGGTGCTTGAATGTACTGAAATCGATTACCGCCCAGCCGTTGTTTACCGAGTGGATCTGTATCAGATGTGTAATCTGGCTTTAGCGTATCACGAGTGGTGTATGCATGCGTCTGCGTTAAGCTCGTAATATATTTTCACTTTTTCTTTTGTAGGAATGTTTGCGGAATTTTATATCATCTAGATTATAGTTAAGAGATTATAGTTATTCTTGGAATCTTTTCTTTCTTTAGATTTTGGAATTCGCGATAGAATTTTGCAATTAGTCAAGTAGAAATTTGCATCAAATTTACCAAAATCGGGATTCAATTATAATTAGACATAAATCGTCAATAAGTCATGTTAGTGTCTTGAGTAAAGCGGTGGCCTCATTACTCAAGCTCATATAGTGAGATTTAGAGGCAACGAGGACAAACACGATTTCTTCATGATTAATTCATTTGTTTACTTTTACTGATCAAAATTGTACAAAATGCCACCAAAATAACTAATTTCACTCAATGTAAACACGAAATTCAATAAGTATGAAAATTTTCTTTTGATGGCGCCAAAAATCATTCTTAGAATCCATTTGTAATTCATCTCTGATTGTGATCTGACTGATTGTGATTTTAAACATAGCCTTTCTTAAAAAAAAACCAAATAAGTAGGAATAAAATAGAGGAAGAAATTTTGTATTAAAAATTGTTCTGCACTAATGAAGTCGCGGTTGAACCTTATTACCACCATTATGGTGGTAAGATAAGGCGGTGTGTAACGTCAGTGCTTGCCGTTGACGTGTTCTGGTTCGGGGGATATGGTAAACTAACTATTATTAGAGGCCTAACCCATTTTATGTATTTTCGAGCGGAGCGTAGATAAATAAAAAAAACAGTTACTTTTTAGTCTGGAGAAAAAAAACTACTATATTCAAAGCGAACTTAGTCGGAGGAAATTCCTAAAATATTTTTCACGAAAGAGATGAAAAGGAAATTTCATTTTCTGAATTTTGCTGTTACTTTACAAGTTCTAAACCTACCAAAGTTGTAGAAATGACCATTTATTTATACATGGCCATACTGACGTAGCGTTTTACTTTATAACAATCATCACTGAACCCGTATATAAAATTGCTCCCTTTGTTCTTGTACCCACAAAGGCTTGAGTAGTTAGCCCCATCGATCCTGATCCGTGACTTTACGAAGGTGGGCGCTAGTCATCTCGGCCTCAGGTTGGCAACGCACCATTACCCCCTCTGGTGTCTCAAAGCGGCGTGAAATTCTTGACATCAGGAAATCCGTCTGCTTGTACGCTTTCCAGTATCACAAAAAGGTACCATGTTAAGCGGTAGTAAGTGGTTGCAGAGACTAGTAATTATATCATATTGCCTTTGGCTAATGGCCTTGCCATTGACATGTTGGTTTAAGAAGAAGAAAGCCATTTGACTTGTGGACGCCAAAGCTTAAGTTGGCAACTCACAGTAATATCTTTAGTGTCTACAAATTAAATACTTAGGAAACTCGACTACTTATTTACCTTACCATAATTAGGTATCTTCACGCATATATCCCCGAAGCGGTAGACAGAGGCACAACCAGGGTACCCACGACTAGCCGAAGACACTAAGTCCCACAATGTGATAGGTGGCAAGCCTATAGCCAACCGGGCACATATCCAATCTCGAGCAAATTTTTTTATTAGAAAATTCGAAAAACCACATTCTCCTTTTGTTGCCTGACTCGGTAGTCGAACTCGGGAGTCAGGACCTTATGAAGTCAAGTCCAACACAGAGGTACTGTAATTCAACTATAATAATATTTGTTTTGTCACTTCCATATCTTTATGTTCAGATCCAATATTAGAAGTTAGAAATTAGATTCAGTTTATTGGCAACTTATTCTAAGCAAGTGTAATAGGCGCCGGCGCAGGCGCCGTGGTTCTTCGTATTCTACGTATCGCATGTTTGTAGGCTATTCTTCTTTGTGGTTAGGGTTGTCACTTCCACATAGTATGTTTTCTTAACTTATTTTTAACTGCTTACTCTCTCGTACTAGGTATGTTATAGTATTTGAAAACAAGCAAACAGATGAACTTCCTGCAGTAGGTTTTATGTAAGGAGTCATGTTCTACAAAAGTTATTTATTATACTGACATCAAACAAATGTAAATCTAGGTTAACGTATATCGACATACTTTAATATAGGTACTAATAATTTAATCAACATAAGTTAATTCGTAGTGTAGATACAAAAGATGTACCTAAGTATTTTACCCCTTACCGTTGTGTATCTTAATTATAATATACCTACCTACCTATGGATGTTAGAATTACAAATAGGTAACATACAATCTATAAGAAAGGAAATGACATCCTATGAAATTCAGTCCAGAATTTTTACTTTTATTTAACTCTACGGCCTCATTCTAAAATGTTAATTATTTATTAAACAGTCATTAAGTCGACACTTTCTATAGAAACTTGTAAATAAATAATAAATTAGGTAAACGTTTTTGAATGCAGCCGTTAGATTTAGAAATCACAATCATACTAGTTTTTTTTTTACTATACTTAAAGCAAATAACGTTTAAATAAATATTTGATTATAGGACGACCTGACTAATAAATAGCACGTAACAATAAACCAATAGTGTCGCAAACGATTAGGACAGCTTCTCAAGAGCACAACCCTGATAAAGGCACAATGCGACGAGCGACGCATGCGCAAGGTCGCCGGGTGCGCTTCTATCTTCCACGGCGCCACTGACCGTTTTATCGACAAGCGAATTACAACCTTTTGCTAATAATCATTAAACTTAAATTCCGAAAATAAATGACCTTTGTCTAGTGTTTGTTTAAGCAATTGCAATAAATCAGCATGTCGTCGCTTTGCTTTCAAGTTGCGTCCTATTTTAGATGGCTATAATAGGAACGAGCATGCATCAATGATAGTATCTACGTCAATCTGTTTTACTATAGCCGCGTGCTTCACTATAGTAACCGTTGGCCAGTGAACACGTCCTATGCCATTATCTGGGACAAATCTGGGATACTTGCAAGTGACGCCACAGCGTTTTAATGACGAACTTTAGAGACTATGCCGAAATATGAAAATGTACTTGGGAGTTTTGGCGCCATGCATCAAGAGAAAAGATGCTCGAAGTTTTTTCATAATTATTGAATTTCGTGTTGATATTGAGTGAAATTAGTCAATTTTGGTGGCATTTTCTATAATTTTGTTCAGTAATAGTGCAAAAATGAAATAATCATGAAGAAATTAGCGTATCGTGTTACGTTTATTACCTTGTTGCCGCCAAATCTCCTTACATGAGCTTGTGTAATGAAGCCGCTGCTTTACCCAAGAGCCTGACATGACTTACTGACTACTTGTGACTGATGAATAATTATAATTAATATAAAATTTTATGAAAATTTCTACTTGACGAATGGCAAAATACTAACGTGAAGGCCAAAACTTAGAGAAAGAAAATATACTTTGTAATATGTGATAATCATTGTTAGTCAAAGCAAAAGCAATACGGTAGAGAAAGAACTGAAGCTGTCTTAGGTACCTACCTACCTACTACATAAAAAATAAACTCTCGTGAAATACATTTTTTACTAAACCCTGTTTAAAATGGGATTCCCAATCAATAACAATAATAATATGCTGTCACGTCATTCAATTGCAGCATGTAATTAACTACCTAGTTGAATGTCAATTTTAAACAGCCGTTAATTTTTTTTTATCTAGTGAGGTGAAAAGTGAGGTTCTATTTTTTAAAGCTTAATATTCCAAATTAAGGATTTATCGCACGTCGAATGACGGTTTTCGGAAAGCTCTATCGTTATCATCATACCGGTAAACCGTAAGTTTTTTTAAAGAGTATGACTAAGAACATCATAATGTAACTAAATTTTTGCAAAAAGAAAAGTTGTTGAAGTAGTATAACAGAATATGCCAATATAAATATAGATATTGCTGAAACAATATCACAAATAATCACGAAATCACTTGGCGATAATTTGAAAATAGCACCCCCCGGAGGGCGGTACGCCCAAAAAGGTGAAGGCGGTTCATAGTATTTTAATATTTGTGGAAATCCAAAGAGACTGTACGAAGCTCTCTTAGTACAATCAAAAGACCTCCCACGTAATGATCTTGCAAAAGTCTAAAGAGGTTAAAAATTTGCCGATCACCTGTTTGACTCAGAGGTGATAGATTCCTTTAAAGTGAGTCAGTTAGTGGTTCAACCTCAAACTTAGTGTTTGTGATTCACTGATCATATCACACCGTTACTAAAATAATAAGTATAAGAATGGTACCTAAACTTCGCCTATTTAAAAAAAAAGGTGTGTGTGCGTTTTACACACGATAGAAGTGAAACTTCAGTAAATCGACAAAAGAATGAGATGTCTCTTACCTGCAAAAGAATGAGATGAATATATATTTGTCTCTTACCTGTCGTTTTTCCGTTGCACCCGTTTTGAAATCACAACGATTCTAAAGAAGTTTCCGTTCAATAAATAGGGGTTTTCATTGTTCCTTTGAAAATAATGTTGCCTGGGATTGGATATGTGCCCGGTAGGTGATAGACTTGCCACCCAGGTATAACATTCTCGGACTCAGTGTCTTGGGCTAGTCGTGCGTGCTCTGGTTGTGCCTCTGCTTACCAGATTCCAGATCTGCCTGTATACGACTACATGTGTTCTGACGTTTAGTTGCTATGTATTTTAGTTTTTATCCAAACATAACAAAGTAGAAATAGATGCCCTACTTATAATGGAAAGCCATAGTCACGTCCAGTAACCCATGTTACTGTCGAAACATCAACTATTTATTTGATCAATAAATGTCCCGAAGTTGCGACATTGGCTCTTACCTCCATCTTAGATCCTAATTTCTATCTATGATAACGTTTGATGTGTTAATCCTTAGTAATATTGTAAAGAGGTAAGCTTATCTGGCAAATATTGATATGCCATATCTAGCTGTAAAATATATTTTGTGACTTACACATCGACAAAATACTTAAAAAAAAATAACAAAAATCGGTCGAATTATTTCGGAAATATCCGACCTCTGCGACCCGAGATTATTATGCATATTGGTATTAATAAACTGAGAAAGGTGCGAAACTAAATTGAGAACTTACCTTTTTTAAAAAAAAAAGTGCTAAAAGAACACGTCACATGGTCCCTGCATAAAATAATAAATTTATAAATTTTTCCTTGGCACAAATAATTTAGTCATGACCATTATTAACCAAAATATGAATAATTGTTTTGTGGGTTGGTAGCGTAGTTTATGCCTATAATAGTTTTGCGGTTTCAAGGATAGCGCACACTGTTGACGGGGCAGAGCGTGTCGGGTTGAATCGCATTGCAAAACACACTAAGCCGGATTGGACCGGATCGTATTGGCTGGTTCTGTTACTCGGTACCAAATTAGAGAGTGAAAAAGAAGACGTGCAACTCTACTTTGAAATCTTCAATTATGGAAAGTGACGCCAATGGTACTTGTCGTACGAAACTTTAGCATAAAATGTCATTAACCCTCTAATTACATTATTAATATCGATTTTATTTAATTTTCTCTTTGGGGACTTCACGCAAAAATCCACCGCGATGCGACCTGACAGTGTGTGTTGCATACAAAATGTATTAATACGATCTAGGCAGATTATTCCGCTGCGATGCACCCAATGCGTTATCCAAGTGTGCGTTATCCTTTGAATTACCAGGTTATTTTAATTAAAATTATGTTTCAAAGATAATTTTGGAATATTTTTCACTCTATTTAGACATACGAGTGTTATGTTGGTTCCTGTTTACAATTGCAATAGAAGTTCGAATTGACGATAATTTCAACGATAATATTATGGAAAACAGAAATAGTTTTACGCTTGATAAAGATGTGTGTAATATTTTCACATTTGATCTTGTTTATGCTTTTTTTTTATCTCTAGTCTCGAAGATCGTCCATAACTATTTTCATCGGTCATACGAAACAAAAACTAGTCTAGACTAATATAACTCTCTCTAATACAACAAACTTCGTTTGAGATTAACAATGAGCAAAAAGGGCTATTAATATAGTTTTGAACATAAAATTAGTGGGTACACAAAAAAAGTTGTAATTAAAAAACCTTTTTTTAGCATTTTACAGATAAACTCTTGAAATCAATAAATATAAACACAGGTAATTATAACAGAAAGTCGTGTTAGTTACACTATTTACATCTCAAGAACGGCTGAACCGAATTGGTTGAAAATTAATGGGGAAGTAGCTTAAAATCAGATGACGGACATAAGGTACTTTTTATGCCATTTAATTAGAAAAAAAACAACATTTAATTTTTCCTACGCAAACTGAACTAGTAGTAACTAAATCAAGTTGTGCTGTTGGGATGTATAATATATCCAATATATATTTTTTAAATCAAATTTAAAGTTTGTGGCAGTCATTCAAACGCAATTGCTCGATGTTAATCAACAAAATAAATGAGTTGGGGTTGAAATTAAATTTATTCTAACTCGTTTATTTTGTTAAGGACAGAGATTGATTGGGGAGTTTTGGCGCCATCGAAGGAAAGATGGTCGAAGTTTTTTCATAATTATTGAATTTCGTGTTGATATTGAGTGAAATCAGTCAATTTTGTTGGCATTTTCCACAATTTCGTTCAGTGAAAGTGCACAAATGAAATAATCATGAAGAAATTAGCGTATCGTGTATTTCCTCGTTGCCGCCAATTCTCATTACGAGCCTGACATGACTTACTAACGATTTTGACTGATGACTAATTATAATTAATTGAAACTGGTATTAAAATTCGATGCAATTTTCGACTTGACAAATGGCTAAATACTAACTTGAAGGCCAAAACCTAAAGAAACAAACAAAACTATGTCATCTTAGTCAAAAATATGCATTGATAAGTGCAACTTGAAAATTGTTGAAGCCAGTGCCTAGGCTTAGGATATCTGGATTATATTAGTTAAATAAAAGCGGGCTCAATATAAAAAATGCAAGGAAATTTGCAGAGGCTTTAAATTGAATTTTGAAAAGTAACGAAGTGACGTCACTACAGTGTTGTGCTTATTTTTTTTGAATGACTAATTTGTTGCTAGCCGAGAGATTTTCACAACTTCATCGGGTTGTGCTTGTATGAATTTAACACTAATGGTGATAACAATAGTGATAGATAGCGCCCGCGACGCGTTCCAATTATTGGCATGTCTTTAGTGGCTTGACCAAAAATCACTAGTAGGATATTGGTCAAATTTACATGTAAAAAAGTATCTTCACGCCCATATACCCGAAGAGGTAGGTAGAGGCACAACCAGGGCACCCACGACTAGCCGAAGACACTAAGTCCCACAATGTGATAGGTGGCAAGCCTATCGCCAACCGGGCACATATCAAATCCGCCCGGGATTTTTGTAGTAGAAAATTGGAAAAACCAAATTTTCTTTTTGTTGCCCGACTCGGGATTCGAACCCTGGACCTCATGCAGTCAAGTCCAACACCTGAACCGCTAGACCACAGAGGCGACAAATTTGTATGTCCACACTTAAAACCACAACTGCACTCAGTAATCGTGAAACTAACATAAAAAAATACATTGCATTGGAAACTTCCTTCAAGTCCGTTAAAAGTAATTATTTGTACCAGAGTAATTAAAATTCTTCTTCAGCTGTCCGGGAATCAGAAAATAATTTATGTTCGGGAAATAACTTTAAGTGTGTGGACTCATCAGGTTT
Source organism: Calephelis nemesis (assembly GCA_002245505.1). Taxonomy (NCBI): domain Eukaryota; kingdom Metazoa; phylum Arthropoda; class Insecta; order Lepidoptera; family Riodinidae; genus Calephelis; species Calephelis nemesis. The sequence goes on along the minus strand of NJDD01001180.1, from coordinate 343,898 downwards.
GCTCGGAAGCTGTGGATAAATCTTCACAGGCGTTGACATTAAGCTATTCATAAGATTATTTCTGTATGACGGTTCGTCTATGACATAAATCCGTTTTATTAAGCGTGTTAAAATAACGAGTACATATATTAAAATTAACATAGCGCAATGAAGCGCATTGAAACTGCAAAAAAATAGACAAAAAGGCAATGTTATGTCATCTAACGGCCAATATTAATAATCAATCCTTGGATCCTAGTCTAAACTCGTCCAAGATTGATATTTTGATCCATTTTTATGTTATCGCTTGCCAGCAACATATCTGTGGACAGGACAAATATGGCAAACAGGTATAGGATAGGCCGGCGGATACGCAGCTATCTAGATTGGTTGAAATCCATCTTTAGAGATACATTATTAACATTGGCCGTAAGTAGACAAAAATCGAGTGTCTGGGTTTCCCTTGGGTTCCTTATTCTAATCAAGACTTGGTGGCAATGGGACCACCTCGGACAAGAAGAGCTCGGAAGAGCTTTATGGAAGCTCTTGCTATTTTTTTTCATATCGATTCACAAATGACGGAGAAATTAAAATGTAGGAGTCGAATATACAACTTCCGCCTTTTTTCGAAGTTTGTTTTTTTGTGATATTGGTCACGTTATGGCGGCGGGAATAGGTGAGGCTGTGGTACAGAGAGATCCGGACGAGTCGCTACAAAACTCTAACACCTAGTTAGGTGTCACGGTGTTAGTGATGGTAAGCTTATTTTCGGTTATTACTGCTGCCTTGTAGGAAGGCAGATGGTCTATTATGCAAATGAGATACGGGAAAAAATAATGTAGGTTATCACAATGTAATAATATAGTAATCGATTAAAGAACTTATTTGAAAATGCATTAGTAAATAAATGTTGTCCGCGGGTACGTGCGCTTGTCAAACTTATCAATTATTATTATTATTAAGCTCTCGCGCGGAAAATCCGTTTAGATATTGGGATTAAAAGAAGCTGAAGCGGTAAATTGACACAGCCTCCTAACTTTCTCTACATAGAGATGTGAAAAGAGAACAAGCAAACATGATTTCGAGTTTGTTATATTTCTTTATGATATTAGAAGGCAAACAAGGAGACCGATTTCCTGATGGTAAGAATATGTATATTTTTTCACCAACCATACTACATACATATACCGGGCTGTAGTATTTGGTTTTTTTTATGACATTGGAAGGCAAACAAGCAGATGGATTTCCTGATGGTAAGAAATTCCCCCCGCCTAGAGACACCAAAGGTGGTAATGGTGCGTTGCTCGACTTGCTTGATCCAGATAAAATCCAGGTATTGCATCAGGTTACACAAGTTACACAAATTGAACCTTACCCCAAAGTAAGCAAATTATATGCTTGTTTTATGGGTATTAGTCAACGATTCTAATACATAGCAATACTTAAATAGATACCAGAATATATTTAATAAACACCCAGACCCGGAAATGCAGACATCTAAATGTTCATCACATAAATGCCTGCCCCCGTCGGGAATCGAACCCGAGCCTCGCGGTTGGTCGATGTAGTTAGACGTGTACGCTAGCCACTCGACCAACGAGGCGATATTATAATGTTTTATTATTATTAATGTTATTTTTACTAACCATGTATTTTTTTGTTATCTTAATTTTTGCATTAAATTTAATTAAATTAAACAACACTGAACAAACTATCAATAAATTAAACATAACCCGGTGAAGTTGTAAGAACCTAGCGGTTAGCAACATATTAGCCATTTCAAAAAAATCAATCAAAAAAATATACCTACTTTCACAGTCATTGGTTAATGCTATGCGTTTATATAAAACTTTCATCTCTTATTTCATCCCCTTAGGTGTCGCCTATCCCTAATCGCTTAGGGAAATTAAAAGAACAGTGAAACATGTCTTAATATGATTGCCGTACTCAATTGGTATGAAGTTTAATAAAAATGTCCAAGATTCAAACTGAAACTACAAGCTTTCATGCTCTGTTTTACCTCCTCAGGGTTAAATTTTGGTAAGCATTCATTGATTAAAAAAAAACTAAATATTGATATAAAAAAACAAAACATATCTATTTTTATTGACTTAATTCACACTACTTATTTTAAAAATATGTCCAAGGAATAAAAAGTTTTATACAAAATTTTATCCCTCACTTTCGCCCCTTGCAGGTAGAATCTTAAAAATCCTTACTGAACATTTGCGTCATAAGTAGGGTTGCCACCCGTACTTTATAATAAAGTATTGTACTTTATTTCAGGTAATTGTACTCTATACTTTACGAGAAAAATAAAGTACGGGAAAATACTTTATTTTGAATGATTCAGTTTATTTTTTGATTTCGCAAAGTTTAAAATCGTATTTTTTGCTAAGCGAAATTTATATTAGATATATTACGTATCTGCATTGAGTGCTGACAATATCTTTGTTTACAAATGTGAAAAATTTGATACCTGATTTGTTGAAATGAATTTGTCATGCACATATTGAGCATAATTGTGCAAGACATGTCATGAATTTTTTATCACATGACGTAGAAAATGTGATTTCAAAAATATATGCTCATTTTTACATTCTGCTGTAAGAAAAGAAAATTCCAGAATTATTTAGGAGAGATTCTAATTAAATAAAAACAGTTCAAAGTAATCAAGAATATGAATTTAAATATGATAACAAAGAAAAGTGAAGGTATATCTGTGTAATTCTTTTTGTAATTGTTATGTTTTCTATTATTTTTGTTTCTTCATTAACAATTTACAATTTCAATTATCATTCTGTGCCTCTTCTTGTGCAATAATTGAGTTCTTAAATAAATAAAATAAAAGTGTACTTTATTCTAATTCTCTGTACTTTTTTTTGTTACCCTTAATAACCAAAGTACTTTTATTGGAAAAGAAAAAAGTGGCAACCCTAGTCATAAGAGAAATACGTGTGCCAAATTTTAAGTTCCTAGCCCTGAAGGTTTGACCTATTTATTGATTTATGTTTTATGTATACCAATGAATGATCCCGGGTTTGGTTCCCCGGGTTAGGCAAATCAGAAATGTTTTTAATTTTCTTTTTAAAACAACGTTGTCCTGGATTGCATAAGTGGCCGGTAAGCGATAGGTATGGCACCTATCACATCGTAGGACTTACTATCTTTGTTTAGTCGTTGGTGCCTTGGTTATACCTGTAGGTACTTAAAAAGAGGTAGGCTCTTTGGTAAAATAGACGTAGTCACGTAGATACTTTTTTATTATTGGTCTTTTAATTTGTTCCTAAATAAATAAATACATTTACTTATCGTTTGTCCCGTTTCGAGAAGCAAAAATAGTTACATAAGTCAAACATCATTTATCTGGCAAATGTGTCGCCAACTTGAAAGTTTAAGTGGGAGTTTTGGCGCCATCGAGAGAAAAGATGGTCGAAGTTTTTTCATAATTATTGAATTTCGTGGTAATATTGAGTGAAATTAGTCAATTTTGCTGTCATTTTATATAATTTTGTTCAGTAAAAGTGCACAAATGAAATAATCATGAAGAAATCAGCGTATCGTGTATTTCCTCGTTGCCGTGAAATCTCCTTACATGAGCTTGTGTAATGAGGCCGACGCTTTACCCAAGAGCCTGACATGACTTACAGTACTGACGACTTGTAGTTGTGACTGATGACCAATTATAATTGATATAAAACTTGATACAAATTTTTACTTGACGAATGGCAAAATACTAACGTGAAGGCCAAAATTAAAAGAAAGAAAGAAGTTTGAGTGGCTCAATTGTGACACAGGTCTGCTTCGTATAAGCATTACGACTAACGAACTGTAACAACCGGACCCTTGCCCGTATTCGATCGGACAAACCAACATTATTGAGTTAGGAAATATCAATAGTCTTGTCTCTTGTCCAATGCCAACCAATTAACGGATCCGTAATTGGGGGCTTCGGACACAATATGCGAAACACCAAAATATGTCAGCAGTTTACTGTTTTTTTCATACAAAGCAATCATGGATATTGCTGACAAAAATACACAAGATTAACATGAATATGCTTTACTAGACTAGTGTCTCCAAAACACGATTCATTTCACTTTTTTGAAAGCTTTTGCTTTCTGTCTACTTCAATTGTGAAAATATCGACACCAGATTTAACATAAACATAGATAAGTACTATACCTAGAAGATAAGTGTTTCAGTTTTTATACTTTTTTTCAAAATACTTTTAAAATGTCAAAAATAGTGATTTGTCGCATAAGACGTTTACTTTAGAGCGCCATTGTTCATAGTAATCATGGAACGGGGGAGCGCGGTGATTGGCTCTTCTGGCTGACTGAGTATGGGGCCTTAACACACACACGTATGCTAAATAATTTTATAACACACACAAAACTTTAACCGATAACAATTAATGTCGATACTAACGAAACGTGACATGTTACCTACCTAATAACAAATGATGTAAAGACGAACACATCAAACAAAAGCAGAAAACAATAATTTGTCACAGTCCGTTATTTTACTACGCTTTAGTTTTTAAACAACAGATTCATTTTTAATTTTAATTTAATTTGATCTATATATTGTCCCATTCGCATTATTGTTCAAGAGTACCTAAAATGACATATTCGATTCCAATTCCGAATAATGCATGAATCGAGCTTCGAAAGTAACCGTACTGTTCTCCAGCTAAGCCTAACACTAAGACAGGGTTACAAGCGAAAGTATAAAATATAGACTGATTTATAATAATGGAATTCTATCACATCAAAAAGCCTTAACAGATTTGTATCAAAGAGGGCACGTAATTACATTGTAATCAGAATTAGCACATAGATAAATAAATAAATATTACTGGTCAAGTTACACCCATATAACCCAAAGTAAGCAGATTATATGCATGTGTGTTGCATGTGCATTCGACGATTCTAATACATAGAAATACTTAAATAGGTACCAGAATAAATTTAGTAAACACCCAGACCCGGAAATGCAGACATCTAAATGTTCATCACACAAATGCCTGCCTCTGCCGGGAATCGAACCCGACCTTCGCGGTTCGATGTAGTTTGGCGTGTACGCTATCCCACCAACGAGGTGGTCAAATAAATCTGGAAACATGTACGATTCAACGCGGGCTATCCAACTTCATCGAAGGAACCAAAGTTAATGTTGCCAAATGCTTAATTTGTGTACATTCATTAAATAATTAAACCCCATGAGCTGGTAACAATGCTTAGCGCCCACCTTCGTATAGTCACGGACCAGGATCGATGGGGCTAATTACTCAAGCCTTTGTGGGTACAAGAACAAAGGAAGCAGTTTTATATACGGGTTCAGTGATGGACGAGAGCTTTGATTGTTATGAAGTAAAACGCGACGTCAGTATGACCATGTATAAATAAGTGTACATTTCTACAATTTTGGTAGGTTTAGAACTTGTTAAGTATATGCAGCAAAATTCTAAATATGAAATTTCATTTTCTTCTCTTCAGTGAAGAATATTTTAGAAATTTCCTACTACCAATTGCAGACCAGAGAAAAACCTGATTTTCTTTTTATTTATCTATGCTCGAATATACAAAAAAAATGGTGTGTGTGCGTTTCACACACGATAGAAGTGAAACTTCTGTAAATCGTCTTTTGTCGATTTACATATTACAGATTTACAGAAGAATGAGATGAATATATATTTATGTCTCTTACCTGCAAAAGAATGAGATGAATACATATTTGCGTCTCTTACCTGTCGTTTTTCCGTTGCACCCGTTTTGAAATCACGACGGTTCTAAAGAAGTTTCACTTTTCAAAAAGTATGTAGGTACTTTTCTGACTAAAAAATGTAGAAAGCTAATTGTATTTTCATCGAATCATACAAAAAAAAGCTTTAACAAAATTGTTTTTTTTTCAGGAAAATAGTTTTCGTAATATTATATTAATGATCTATATATTACGTATCCCATTCGCATTATTGCATTCATATGTGTTATTGTGTAATGTTATTAGGTATATTATTTTGTTAATGGTAATGTTATTGTATACAAGAACATTCAGCATTAAGTTAATATTATCAAAATCCGTTTTTTATACTTTGATGACTGCTAAACAAACTTAAATATTTTGAATTAGATGCATTTAAAGTGAGTGTTAATTGCTATAACTCTTTAAGAAATGTCAGATCTGAAACTTTTATGATCCTGCAGTACAGATTTTGTCATATGTATTATGTATCTTATATATTTTATATCATAATTACAGATAATGAGTAGAAATCAATATTAAAACATGGCCACATTATAAACATATACAGTCGACTATTTTTTATACAATTGTATAAAATCGTATTATTTACAGCAGGGGCGCAGAATCATACAAAAATGTGTATAATATGTCTGTACTACATAAGAAGGGTGGCTTGGAATTTATCCCTGTCAAGAGACGTGGCCTGGGGGAGAAGGGGAGACAAGATACGCCGCCTGGTGGCTATTGAAAAACCCATTTCGAGGGCATTTGGCACTTGAGATATTACTCCTACTGCGTTTTAATGGCATGAACAGTTTAGTGTCATATTTTTGTGAGATATTTCCATTTTTTGTCATTATATAGAAGGTAATAATGTTAACAGCAACTTTAGATACGTTTACTAGAATTGCACGCAGAGCCGTCTTAGATTAGGTTGGGGCCCTTGGGCACACGAAAACTGGACCCTTTTGGAATATAAAAAACAAAATTTACATTTTTTTTCACTATGTTTTTAGGTAGGTAATTACATTATTTTAAGTATTGGCAAGTCACGTTCTTTTTATGATTACGATAGTAATTTCTTTCAGCGTTTCTGTTGAGCAAAATCTTCTACTGAATCCTCAAACTCAATTTTCTGAATAGTGTCTCTTCCTGTGCTCATAATTATTGACAAATTACTTAGTCGTTCTTAAGTTGCGAAATGGAATGTTCCCAAATTAATGCAACGAGAAAAGCATATGCACCCAACAACCAAAATACTTTAAGGTTAAAAGTGAGTGAAATGGTCCATATCTCGGGGCCCTCTGAGTATGGAGGCAATGGGGCCTGTGTGCCCTTGTGGGTAAAGACGGTATTGATTGCATGTTATACTAGATGTTGCCCGTTGCTGCCGTTTATATATCAGGATAAGAGATAGCCTAAGCTAATTTACAGATAACTCCTACTTACACATACATATCTTCACGGCAAGTCCCGTATGGTTTAGGCAGAGAGTATCGAGTTCCACATCTCACGATCCTTGCAGACAGACCTTTTTGCATTCCTCCTTCATTACCCTTTTCATACAAATATGCCAGTTTCGGAGACTTTTGAAACCTACCTCAAATAAAACCTGAGCGATGAATCGTGGAATGATACTTTAGGTCTCCCCAGGTACCTACATCAATATACATTCGCATTGTCTGTCAATATTTTATCTGTCATTTTTTCCACATGAACGAACCGATGGATCTCGAAGTTTTATTTGCTCCTCACTATCTCCACTTGTAAAATTATAACACAAATTGCTTAGTTGGAACGTGAAAAAAGACAAACAAAGAAATAAGTAAACGCACTATCGCATTATAACTTTAGTACAGTAATACGGCCTTCCATATTAGAATTTTCTTTTGATAGAAAATGTGTATTTTCAAATTTATAATAAAAAAAAGTTTCCGAGATTAAATATGTGCCTAGTAGGCGATAGGCTTGCCACCTATCACATACGGTTACTCATGGTTAGTTGTGCCTTTGCCTACCTCTTCTCGGATATGGGCCTAGAGATACTTTTTGTTCGATTGGAATTTAATTACTTTCCTGAGCCAAGTATTACTGGTGGCCTATACATTCCAATGCTAATGGTAATAATGCCGCGTCTTACATTGCTTGGTCGACGACCCTCAAAAGAAAGTGTAGAGGCTACTACCACTTAACTAAAAAGATAGTAGCGATCACCGAATAAGTATATATCGGCAGGAGTAAGTTTCTTATTATTATTCGTTTTGTTAGATTTATTATTATTATCGTCATAGGGACAAATTATATCTCACATAAAACTATTTTCGTAATTCATTTAGTTATACAATTTGTATAAACTGTAATACAAAACTCCGTCTTTATTAATAGGACTGGTACGTCTTATTTATAAATACAAAGTAAAGTACCCCAAGGTTCAATCTCGTATTGTACTCTTTATTACAATGTGATACAGACTATATGTCGACTTAATTTTACTCCTACCTTAGTCCATGTTTATTAATTATTCATTCAACTTTTACTCCTAAACTAAAAACTGATATGTTAATACGCTAAATTCGAATTTTTGATAACTATTGATCTGAAAGTCCAACAGTGAACTCAGTTAAACGCTACCCCAGTGAATTAAGCGACTGGTGCTTCATACTCTAGGGATTTCAGACATGAGATAATGGTCCATATCGATGTTTTTTATAAAAAAAAAAACATTTTATTAAGAAACAGCCCCAGAACGTAAAATGTTGCAAATTATCCGCAAAACAACACTTTATCTGTATCTTTGACGATAATACATAACATAGGTATGTATTATATATTTTCTGAAGAGCCTTTAATAGCTAAACTTTACGCCTTTTGTGGGTTCTTTTCTTAAATTAAGTACCTATAACATATATTTGATATTTTACATCGTCGGCACTTGGTAAAACTTCGAAATATTCATATTTTTAAAGAAAGAAACATTTGTACTGTTTTACTTATCACATATAATTTATTACTTTGTAATTAATATCCTATCGGTTTACTCAGTAGTTTAAGTTTTAGCCCTGATGATGCTGTATAAGCGAAACCGGTAGGCTACTAATTACAAAGTAATAAATTATAAGTGATAAGTAAAACAGTACAAGTGTTTCCTTCTTTAAAAATATGAATAACTGTAACATATTCCATCTTATTAATAAACATATTATAATAGTCTTTATTACATTGCGAGACAGGTAATATTAAATTAATTTTACTAGTGTAGTGGTTAAGAATCAGAATGCGAAAAACACTAAATTGACGATGACCATACAAGAACCTTGTACGCGTCGATATGTAAAATACCACCGGATCGGAATCGCGGCCACACACTTGGAAGATATGGCGAAAGAAACTCAGGGCTTGCCTTTTTTCTAAACTAATCGTGTGATCAAAACAAACCACGACGATTGTCTCTTCCAACCCAAGAGTCGCAGAAAAGAAGATTTTTATCCGTGATATGATACTTTATATATGTAGGAATTGAGGTAGTATACCAGAGTATGTAGGAATTATACCTGATCGACTATGCAAAAGTACCTACTCATACTACTAGTCTATTTAAATTATGGAGTAGGTACTTAAATATTTGTTTATTATTAAAACGGGTTAAATCTTAAACATTGTTTTTTTACAAATGTTCAATCCATTCAACTTTATAACTTTCTCACAAAGCATTCTAGTATCTTTACGCCCATATCCCCGAAGAGGTAGGCAGAGACAAAATCAGGGCACCCACGAAAGCCGAAGACCCTAAGTCCCACAATGTGATAGATGGCAAGCCTATCGCCTACCGGGCACATATCCAATCCCCAGCAACATTTTTTTATAAGAAAATTGGAAAACCCAAATTTTCTTTTTGTTGCCCGACCCGGGATTCGAACCCGGGACCTCATGCAGTCAAGTCCAACACCTGAACCACTAGATCATAGAGGCGACATGTTCTTTTATCCAGTTATACGTACCTCGCATTTGAATATTGAACTCCTTACTAATAAAACTTACGCGTCCGTTGATCTGGTGTGTTACTTTAACAAGCGTAGAAATTTTATTAGTAAGGGGGTGGCCCCTTACTAATAAAGTCCCTAAGTCAGATTTATACCAAAATTACAAAGAGGAAATTCGAAATCTTAGAAATAGTAGAATTTAAAGTCACTTCACGTTTGAACACTGGATTACGCGCCCCACCATCTTGTGCATAATGTAGCGGAGTCTGGCCGCCGTCACACTAACTTCATATTAATGTATAAGTTGCCGACAATTATTTTACGTTAATGTACATCACGCTACATTTATGAGTTGTGATAGGTTATTTAATTAATAATGAACTCACGCTTTTATATGATCTTATTTAATTGTCGCCTCTGTGGTCGAGCTGTCCGGGTGTTGGACTTGACTGCATGAGGTCTCGGGTTCGAATCCCGGGTCGGCCAACAAAAAATAAATTGGATTTTTCCAATTTTCTAATAAAAAAACTGTTGGTCGGGATTGGAAACATGCCCGGTTGGCGATAGACTTGCTACCTATCACATTATGGGACTTAGTATCTTCGGCTAGTCGTGGGTGCCCTGGTTGTGCCTCTGCCTACCTCTTCGGGGATATGGGCGTGAAGATACTGTACTGTACTGTTATTTAATTGTTTATGCTCGAGGTTTCGCTTGTGCAGCTTTACGTTTTCCTCAAAACAAAAACATCTAGTACCTATACTATTTACATAGCAAGGTGTGCTCGTGACAGATGTCAAAATCATTGGTTAGGGAAGTAAAATTTTTTTATCGATATTTTTTTGTGTGAAACTTTCGATAAAGAGTAAATATGTAATTATCGTAGCAGATGCAGGTAATATTAATTGATAGACTATAGAAAATGTATTCAAATCATTTAAAAGGAAAAATGTCATTAGTAGTAATTTTCTATAAACTTTATATGTTTTTTGTGCCTATTACTTGTTTTATTTTTCTTAAACTTTGTAGGGCTCTGACCGAAATAGATATAAACAATATTTTTTCTGTTAGAGAAAACAGTGAATAGGTAGAATTATTTTCCATTTCTACCTAACTAACTTATACCTTTAATAGAGTAAGAACTACTTTTACTATCGGTTGATTGGTGACTTCATCATATAAAAAAAGTATCTTCACGCTCATATCCCGTATAATTAAATGAGTTTAAGTATCCAACTTGCTTGCAATTTTCAGAAGTATTTTACCAATATCCCCGAAAATGTAGGCAGAGGCACAACCAGAGCACCGATGACTAGGCGAAATACTAAGTCTCACATTGTGGTAGGTTGCAAACCTATCGCCAACTGGGCATATATTCAATCCTAGGCAACTTTACTTTTATTAGAAAATTGTAAATGTAAATTTTATTACATTTAAATTATATTGTACATTATTTATGTATACATTGGCATTGCGATGAAAATTCAAAACCTGCAAAGACTATAATTTTGAGGGTATATTCTTTCAGTGGTTACTTCATACGACTTTTGAATCATTAGAGCTTTTGAATCATTATTTAACATTTAAAAAATGTCAAAAATGTTTTTTATCTAATTTGCTGCAATTTTCATGTGTGCACGTCTCAAAAATGGCCCACCTTTTTCTATGGTTACAGGTATATGTACCAAAAAGTTAGTTCATTAGCCTACTATGATGTATCTAAATTTAATTCTTATAGCGATATTAATAATTACGTGTGTCATTTTTGTTGTTTCAGGTAATTCAAATCCACAAAATGACATGACGTAATAGGTATTCGAACAAACTTCTTTCCCTACGCAGATAATGGGTATGTAAATTATCTTTTTACTGAAAAGTGAGATTAAAAATTTTCTTTGAAAATGTATATTTTTAAAATTTAGAAATGTATTGTTTGAGTTGCTTTAACGATTTTATTTCACAAACGAAAGCTATTACGTTTTTAAGTGATACTGTCACTTTTAATTTTGTTTTAAACTTTGCACGCCACTGTAGACTTAAGATTAATGACTTTTAGTTCTGTAGAAAGTTATAATGTCAGTAAGTTCCGCAAAATCGAGATCAATTGCTATTCCTTAAGGAAAACTTTAAACCAGGGAAGTTTGAGGCGCGCGTATTTTGTTTTAAACGACTTTATTAATTAAAAATTGTTTTTGATAGCTTTTATTTAAACAACTCTTATGAAAATGTGAAGGGGTGTTTAAATAATGCTTTCATTCAAGCTTAGTTTACACAAAGTATTCCTTATTTAAATAGGTATCTTGTAGAAACTCATTTACAAAATGCGAAGTATTTTTAAGCATATTTATAGAGATGCCAAATAAAGGCTGGAATTACCATAATGCACAGAGACCAAATAAAAGGGTACCCAGCGCCGTCCGTGTTTTAATCAGAAACAGAGCCCTCGAGTGTTGGAGCGCTGCGTTTTGCCGACGAAATTGTTTCAAGTAGAGACAGTCGTTCAGTTTTACTACCGTGTAGTGAGTACCGAGACTGACGAGAATAGGGATGTGAATAGCAAAAGATGAGGCAATGTATCGATATCTAACATCAAAGATGGCTGCTAGCAATTTGCATTTGAGAAAAAAAACCTCATTAAAATTGAAATCTTTCAAGAAAAATTAAATTTTGAGTAATATTATGGGTGCTATATTATGCTACATTATTTGTTTCAAAAATAAACAACTTTATTTTTTCTTGTCTCAATTTAACCAGAAAGACATTTTAGTGACAAAAGTGTTCATGATAAACTTGTTAGAATTTAAACGTTTTATAACTCGTTTTATGGTTTTCAATCGTTTTTTCTATACCTATACATATCTAGTCCCTTTTAAAAACGTTATTTTCATCTGTCAGTGGGATATAAAAAATCGTCGATATTTTTATTTCAATTAAACGTTAATATTTAATGGCAAGGATTTAAGTTATACCATTCACATGTTATAGAAATAAAAACTCATGTGAAGAACGCACAGTCAAAGTAGAAAACCGTTTGCTTGTTTGATTTCCTGTAACTTAAAAACGATCCTCACTTTAAAGTTACTTCGTCCAAATTGAACACTATTTCGAACAAGCACAATGCTCTCCTGAACATAAGAGACAACCGTTTCCTATAGACACCATAGATGTCACAGGTGCCTCGCTGACCTGAGAGCGGGATGGATGGCTTATTGTGTAAGTCTACCGCCTAACCTATCCTTCAAACCGAATCGTAACAGAGTTATTATGGCGGCCGGAACAGGTAAGGTGGTGGATCCCTACCCGGGCAAGGTGCTGGACAGCACTCTACTGCCAGTTGTCTTGATGTCAATGGAAAAGGCAGGTGGTATATTTTGCTTAGCGTACCCGGACTAACACGGGGACCAACATGTCAGAATTTCGTTATCTTATCAGTTAATCTTTAAAACACAATATCGAAGCCATCAACACATCTCATTTTTTCCGATGGTTTTAAAATAAAGTTCCAGAAACCACTCTATACGAAATTTAAACAAACAATAGCTTTAAATACATTGCAATATTTGTAAGCGTATTTATAGAAACTTTGAATTAAGCCATGAATCGTCAGAATGAAGCTAGAGCAAATAAAAGGATACACTCAGCTCCGTCCAAGTTTAAATCAGAAACAGAGCTCGGAGTGTTGAAGCATTGCATCAATGAAATTGTTTCAGTTAAGAGACTTCGTTTAAATTTTCTATTGATGGAACGTTAGGGATGCTAACATAGTTTAAATAAAACTATATCGATACATCAAATGGTAATATCTGCAACGATAATAGTAATATTAAATTCTTTATTTGCTTTAATGTACTAATTAAATTTAATGTACTAATGTACACCATTAAAGATCTTATGTTATTTCTTTTACATTTTCACCTACTTCACCAGTGCAACTGTTATACAAATGCAAATTTTACAATAATGTTATATGTAAATTATAACTTGTAACATGAATATATAACTTATTATGTAAAAAATATAAATAGTAATATGATCAGTCATCCGTATAAAAGTACATTGAAGCATATTTTTGAATACCTGTCTATTGTTATTTTTAATTATATTTTTTCTCATGTTATAAGTAAAATGGGATCCATGCGATCGAACAACGTATTGTTGGTACATTTTCTCCAAAAAATATTATTCGATGTTGTAAAAAACTACTTTGAAATAACACTTTTATTTTGCTCTCATTATATTCAACAATCGATACATCTAAAGATTATTCTATTATTTTGGCGTTGTTACCTTTTCATTAGGAATGACTCGTTAAATCTAAAGTATCGATGATCGGTAAAAAAGTATCGATATTTATGAACACGAGCATCATTAATGTTGTGCAGCGAATACTAGTGCGTCACCTCTCATTGTTCTCTCCCACCAACGTCTACACTGATTGTAATGAATTATCTTTATTTTGACACTACATTTTAAACACAAGTAACGTTTGTTATAAAAACAGACGTTAAAATTACAACAATGTTTCGAGTGTGAAGATTTGTATCTGTATTTTTGTTAATGGTAGGCGAACAAGCAGACATCTCTACTGAATGTTGTAAGAGATCAAAAATGTTATTGGTGTGTCGAGTATGTGCATCTTATGGCTGGGATCTTCAGTCACGTGTGGCGTGTAGTAAGCAATGACCAATACGAATTTTGACGTGCTTCTTCCACAGTTCTCTGGATTTTAATTAATAATGACCCTGTATATATAGCCTGTTTACAGAACTTTGCTTTATAATAATTTATCTTCACAGCTATTAATTTTCAATGTTTAATTTAACTGCTCTATCCACTAGCGAATACGGCAAGCACTGAAGCTGAAGTGGAGGGAGTAGGTAAGACGGAAGTACCGAGTACTACTGGTACTAATGCACCAGTCTCTATTTTTACATAACTAGCCGACCTGCGCGAACTTCGTTCCGCCCGTTCAATTTGTATGGGTAAATTAAAATGTTGTTTTTTCAGTTTCCTCACAATCGAACAGGATAAAAAGTATCCTATGTCCTTCTCCCGTTTCTAAGCTACCTCCCCACATATTTCCAGCCTTATCGGTTCAGCCATTCTTGAGTTATAAGTAGTGTAACTAACACCACTTTCTTTTATATATATAGATAACTAGCTGCCCGTTCCGGCTTCGCTCGGATGGAATTTTTTTTATCATAAAATCAGATATAAGCTATTCTATCTCTCAAGTTGGATCGAACTGCACATGGTGTGCGAATTTTATTATAATCGGTTAAGTGGTTTAGGAGTCCATTGAGGACAAACACTGTGACACGAGATTTATATATATTAAGATATACTATACTAGCTGCTCCGGCGAACTTCGTTCCACCCCTTTTAGTTTGTGTGGGAAAATTAAAATGTAGTTTTTCCTAGTTTGCTCACAGTCGAACGTGATAAAAAATATTCTATGTTCGTCTCCTAATTCTAAGCTACCTCCTTGTCACGTTCAGCCAAAACTGTTAAGCCGTTCTTTCTTTTATATGTATAGATAGATATAAAACATTCCTTTATATTTATATTTTCATTCATCGAATTTTATTTTGAAAACTATTTGAAGACACGGGAGTGAACCCGCCAAGACGATTAAAGTAAAGCATTTTCTTGAAGCAGTCCATCGTTATTTTGAAGCTTAGATTAAAACAGATAAACAAAATTGTCAGGAGTTAGTGTTTCTTAAACTTTTCCGCTTAATTATATAACTCAAATGTATAATGACATAAATAAAATTCATTTCACGCGTCTTCGGATTTCAAGCTTACGAAATCTGTCGTCAAATGCATATTGCAATAAAAAGATCGCCCATATTTCTAATTCGTGCGACTGAACTCTACAGTAAGAATTTGAGACGGTTGGGCCAGTGCCAAATCATCTGCATCCGACTAAGCTACAAGTGGCAGTTACAGCAAGGGCTTGGCAACTTCGACCAGACAAATTGGGTAACAGACCATCGGAAACGAGGACATGAAATGTTAATTGCACTCTACAAATAAAAGCTTAAATAAATTTTCATTTAAAAGTTTTCATTGTTACGACTTCATTATCCATTACGGATGGCGACGAGTATTGTACAAAAGTTAAATTGAGACACAACCTAGAGCATAATTTGTCGTAGAGTGTACTTCATGAAAACACAATCTAATAACAATGGAAAAGCAAGACGTACTTAAGTCCGTGTTGGTCCGGGCTCCTTTGTAGAATAGGCCATCTGCCTTCCTTGCCAGGCAGCTCATAAAAGGCGAGCTTAGGCTCACTGTCATTGTGTTAATGACGTCTGACTAGGTGGTAGTGATACCATTACCATAGATTGGTACCACCGAATTACCTATTCTTGCCGCCATAACCTCATGACGTGTTCCGGTTCGGAGGGTAAGGTAAAGCAATGGACGAATGGGCAAATGGATGAATGAAAAAAAAAGCAATGGACAGCAATCACGTTATGGTGACAGGAATAATTTGTAAGGCAGTTAATATAAAACCCGTAGATAGATAGAATATATTTATTTCACTTGGATTTGACAAAGATTCTTGTGACGTGTCTACATAAATCTAAAAATTACCACCCGTCGTTATTATCTTATCTTCTAATCTATATTTTATGCTTAAGTAACAGATTTTCTTGAATTGAGGATACATTATGTCAGAGTTTTGAACTTTTCTTCGAGTGTTACTTTTTTGCTGTATAGAGATGTAATAAATATTCACTCAAATAGTATTTTTTTTATGATATTGGAAGGCAAACAAGCAGACGGATTTCCTGATGTTAAGAAATTCACGCCGCCTAGAGACACCAAAGATGGTAATGGTGCGTTGCCAACCTGAGGTCAGGATGTTAGGCCTCGAGCAAAAGTAAGTTTACCGGCTACCTTACCCTCCAAACCGGAACACGTCATGACGTTATGGCGGCAGGAATAGGTAAAGCGGTGGTACCAATCCGAGCGAGTCGCTGCGAAACTCTACCATCTAGTTGGTTCAGGTTCAGGTAGCCAATAAATATTTTTTGCACAAAAGTTTAACTTATTATGCCTTTTTTAATAAAATACGACTAAGTGACGTGACGAACTTTATTTAGAATTTAGAGTGCCTATCTTAATGTACTTAGTTTGATTAACTAGGGAGCTAGGTATATGATATTTTTATATTAAAGATATTCACGTATTCAATAATTATCACCTCACACTGGAATTAGCAATGTGAGTATTGTCTCTTGATAATGTCTTACGAATTGAGACACTGTGAATTAATAAACAATAAACATCCCTGGACAAATTACAGTAATTGATCTAACCCCAAAGTAAGCAAACACTAATAGAAATACTTTAGAAGATACTGGAATAAAATTTAATAAGCAGATAAACCCGGAAATACAGTCATTTAGATGTCCGTCACACAATTGTGATATTGGGAATTGAACCCGAGCCTCGCGTTTGGTCGGTGGCATTAGGCGAGTACGCAAGCCCCTCGACCTACCAATTTATCTTTCAATCTCTATACAGTTACGTGTTAAAGACTCTGTATTCTATACTAATTTATTCACCTGGATCAAACCCCTTATTCGCTTGGTTATAAGAGACTCCAATTGAGAATTGCAACTCTCACAGTCTCAACCCTTCGCTCCGCATTGAATGTCTTTTCATCCGTCCCCTTTTCAAGTCTGCGCCGAGTTAGTGCGGTGATGTTTTTCAATTCCCTCCGTGCATAAATAGGTTAATTTGAATTTTAAATAACTCAACTGTATGAGGGTGGTAAAATTGTTTTCGCATACAGTCAAATGTGTAAACTGATGATTGAATGAATGAATGAACGAACTAAATCTACTTTCTCCCCGTGTTGGTCCGGGCTCCTTTGCAGAATAGACTATCTGCCTTCCTGCCAGGCAGCTCGTAAAAGGCGAGCATAGGCTTACGGCCACTAACTCCGTGACATTTGACTTTCGCAGCGACTCACCCGATTTGGTACCACCGCCTTACCTATTTCCTTAACGTCATGACGTGTTCCGCTTTAAGCTTTTCCGAGTAAGGTAGGCGGTAAACTTACTTTTGCTCTAGGCCTAACATCCCGGCCTTAGGTTGGCAACGCACCATTACCATCTTTGGTGTCTATAGGCGGCGTGAATTTCTTACCATCAGGAAATCCGTCTGCTTGTTTGCCTTCCAATATCATAAAAAAAACTTGGATTTAGCTTATTTTTTCTGAAGCTCATTTTTATACTGTAACAGTGTTTCAAAAAGGAACCGAAGTGAGTTTATAGCACTCTGTATGATTTTAAAATAAAATAACCTGCTTAAATATTACATACATTCTGAACCTCATTCCATGCTTAAATATTTTTTCCCACTTACCGATAAGCCGTGTGATAAGAACATATTTTATATTTTTTCATAGTGTTTGGTTTCTAGTTTTAATTAGAATTAACTACTTTGAAGGGTTATAATTTAATTGATATCAAGTTTTAAGATATCAATACAGTCACTATCAAGATTTTACGCTATTAATTTCAATAATAATTTATTCGAAACTCTCTATTTCATTTCCGATATATGTACATATCGTATCCTAATCTGTGCTTGTAACAATTCTAGAATTTTGTGCTTGTAAGAATTCTACTTTGATATAGTTGAATACACAGACGTTTACATAAAACTTACGTAGTGTTATAATTTTAGGCTTTTTAGAATTTACGTATATGCTAATGCGCTAATAATGTAGGCAGTTGAATTTCTCCCCTTATAGCATTGTAAAAGAATTTACTTGACGAAATAAATAATTAAGAATATTTCTAAAAATAATTAGTAGGTTCCCAAAACCAAAACTATTTTGTTGGACTATTTTGTAGTCTGTTTGTATATGTATTATGTATCATGTATGTATTTATTCTATAATAAGTATCTATGGTATCTAATATCTTTCGTAAAAATTGGATGAGTGAAAGTCATCTAAAAAAAAGAGTGAGTGTCATGGACGCACGTAAGAAATTATACTTCTTTGGCGTAACAATTCAAAAATAGCAAATAACAACACAACGCATACATACATAAATAGCATGCAACAATAATTAAAAATCATAAAATATAATTAAAAATAAAAAGGTTCGCAACTACCTTCAGGGTGTCGCTTTTGATTGTCACATTTAGGTATCTGTCGGTGTGCGCGCGCATCGTAAAAATTCACTCTCATAATTTTTCCCAATCACGCCAAAAGAAGTATAACTTCAAAAATTGTGTAATATTATTGTAGAAAACTAACTGCCTTTTAGTTTTTATTAGTATGTAAAGTTGATAGCTGACTAAAAGAGCTTTTTATACATTTGTACATCTGTCATTCATAATACTTATGTGAGTGAAGTTGCTCTTAATAATGTCATTAATTTTAATTTAATATTTTAATCAACTTTTTGCAGTAACTTTCAAATTCTCACGTTCCGAATTTAAAAATCCGCATGTCAAATATGGCGCTAGTTTTTGTGTCACTTTTTGTTTTACACATTTTGCTCACAAAACCAGTAATGGAGCTAGACATAAACTGTTACTGCCATTTAAATCTGTTACTAATGTGTTCAAGAGTGCTATTAGCCGATAAGCATATTAGCAACGTGTCTTTATACAGATGTGACTATTTCAAATGTCGCTAAGTAAGCTATTATGGCGGTTTCAAGTATACATTTTCGACTTTTTTCGAATTATGAAGTGGTTCGAGATTTTTGCATTTGTACCGCCTTTTCTATAAAATCGCCTGTGTGGTCTAGCGTTTCAATTGTTGGACTTGACTGCATGAGGTCCTGGGTTCGAATCCCGGGTCGGGCAACACAAAGGAAATTGGTATTTTTCAATTTTCTAATAAAAAAATGTTGCTCGGGATTGGATGTGTGCCCGGTTGGCGATAGACTTTCCACCTATCACATTGTGGGACTTAGTGTCTTCGGCGAGTCGTGGATGACCTGGTTGTACCTCTGCCTACCCCTTCGGGGATATGGGCGTGAAGATGCTTTTCTATAAAATTTGTTTTTATCTATGTAATATATTTAACAATTTCATGATCTAGATGTACAATAGTTTATTATTATTATTATTTCTTTTCAACCAAGAATCCGTGTGTCTTTTTTGTAATTGTTATGTTTAACTCTTCATTGCAAGCAAAATAAATAAATATAGGAACTTAAATTTAAATAAAACAAAAATGTAGTGGACGAACTTATCTCTACTGTTTTTTTCAGCCATCCCGATAAAGGAAAATAATAAATTTATTCTTATTTTTATAAAACCTTCTTGAAATCGATTTAGTAGCGCCAGAATTAAATTTCTACATATAAGCGTAATAATGTAGTTTAATACTCAGTATTAAATAAAGTGTACAGTGGATAAGTACAAGCGCTTACCTCAAAAAGTGTGACTTAGAAAATGCTATTTTTTTTTTCATTATATTGGAAGACAAACGAGCAGACGGATTTTTTGGTGGAAAGAAATTCACGCCGTCTAGAGACAGCAAAGGAGGTAATGGTGCGTTGCCAACCTGAGGCCGGGGTGTTTGGCCTTGAGCAAAAGTCAGTCCATTGACTACCTTACCCTCCAAACTGTAACACGTCATGACGTTATGGCGGCAGGAATAGGTAAGGCAGTGGTATCAATCCGGGTGAGTCGCTGCGAAACTCTACCACCTAGTCAGATGTCACGGTGTTAGTGACGATATGCCTGTGCTCGCCTTCTACGAGCTGTCTGGCCGGAAGGCAGATGGTCTATTCGCCAAAGGAGCCCGGACCAACACGGTCTTTGCGTCTTTGTATATTAAATTTATTTCAGTATTTATACACGTATCCGTATCGTTATCTAACACAAGTATTTACTAACATTAAGAATCAATAAATTTGTGCAAAATGTTAATTGTCTAGACATATTAAGTAAGTACAGATTAATCGCGCTCTAGCGTCGGACTTGATTTCTTGAGGTCCCGGGTTCGATTCCCAAGACGGGCACAAAAAATTTAAACGGGTACCAATATTCCAATATTCTAATAAATAAATAGTTGCCTGGTATTCGATATGTGCGCGGTTGGCGATAGGCTTGCCATCTATCACATTGTGGGACGTAGTGTGTTCGGCTAGTCGCGGGTGCCACCTTTGTGCCTCTGCCTACCTCTCCCTAGATATGAGCGTGAAGACACTTTATAAATTAAAACTATTATAAGTGTAAGTGTTCGTCGTGGAAAATATTATTGGTATCGATATTCTCGGAAAGCAACTTATTTTACGTAAATACATAAATTTGTAACAACTAAAAACAATAACACGTTGAAAAAAATAACGAATAAAAAACCATGGAAGATTTTATAGTTTTATAATATTAACATTCCCCTCAGTGGTGTCTGACAATATGGCGACTTTTTGTTAACTGGAAATCCCTCGGGCCCTTCATAGCTTGGAAACTTCGACGGTTGTTTATGGTAAAATTGAATTTTCTTTCGCTCTTTATGGTCTTGCATGTTTTTAAATGTATTTACTGTACACGAGTTTATAGAATAACACCAAATACCACCTCTAAAAGCTTTTGCGTTTAAAGATATTAAGTTTATTTTTTACTAATTCTGCGATTTCCTTACTTAAAAAAATCTTGTCGGTTTGTTATTCGCGTATTTTCAAAAGTAAACTGATATCAAAAATGTTCACTTTTTGGAAATCTTAGCTAGAAAATGTAGTTTAAAACTAAAACCGTTTTTGCTGGTGCAAAATTCAGTAACTTTCGGCCGCACTCGTTTTTCTTTCGTTAGTATTTTGCCATTAGGCAAGTAGAAATTTGCATCAAATTTTAAATCAATTTTTATCAATTATAATCAGTCTTCAGTCATAAGTCGTCGGTAAGTCATATCAGGCTCTTGGGTAAAGAGGTGGCCTCATTACTCAAGCTCACGTAATGAGATTTGGCGGCAACGACGAAATACAGGATACGCTAATTTCTTCATGATTATTTCATTTTTGCACTTTCACTGAACGAAATTGTACAAAATGCCACCAAAATTGGCTAATTTCACTCAATATCAACATGAAATTCAATAATAATTATGAAAAAACTTCGACCATCTTTTCTCTCGATGGCGCCAAAACTCCTGGCCGCACTCATAGATTATCTTATAAGCACGGTATCTATACTCAAAAAAGAGTTATTTTTCCTACGAAAGGTAGAAATTTACGAATAGTAAAAAAATCTGTAATATAATTACTCTACAAGTACTTTACATTTAGTAAAAATGTTATTACGCTCGGTCGTTATTTATTGTTATCTCTAAATATTTTGTGTTAGTATGGGCAACGCTCTGGTAATGTTTGGCAAACTACTAGGTAATGATTGTAGGTACTAACGGATACTATCGGATGGGCTGAAGTCGACATTTTCAATACAATATTGTTATTTAATGATAGATTAAATATTAATTAACGTCTCTGAGTGCCGTGTGTATTATTTTATTTTCTAGCATTTGAAACTTTGATTACAATTATCGTGTTCTACGGAAAACATAATATGTACAAGAATGTTTACAACTATTCAAATATTACAATGTAACATGTGGCTATATTTAAAAAAGGCGTGCTCTTAAAAAACTACTTAAATAGTTTCAAATACCAAAAGTTAAAAAAAAAACACATAGCAACTTTCACACGCACAGGGACAAAAATACCAAGTTCATATACCTAGGAATCAAATAGGAAAGTTGGTCCAAAAAGAAAAGTGTGAATTCCAAAAAGAGCAAATCCGCGAAAAAATGCCTTTTACCTAATACTGTTGAACTACTACGTAATTACACATTATTAAAACAATTCTTAGAAATATAGAATTTATTGGAAATACAACGGAAATAAACACAAGCAGTGAGACACACGGCGGCGCCAGTAACACAATAATATTATTAAGTTATATATCCCTTGTGGTTTGCTATAGATTATGAATGAAACAATAATCAATGTTGTTTTATATTTACATGAGCAATAGATGATGATTTAAAAGATGTGAGCGGCTTTAAAAGATACTTGCCACGAATCTTCAAAAAAATATGATTTCAGTGACAGTTACAACTTACAGCTTGCATACCATACCTACCTACATGTAAATATAACACGTAAACCGCCTTTGTGTATCACTTAATTTTCAAGTTTCATTTTTAGTGTATTTGTTTTTTATGTATTTTGGTGCTCAATAGAGAGTTATTCTTTTCTATTTTATGTTGATTCTAGTTTATGTTGATGTTTATCGACTAGTCGGGGTTTCCTAGTTGTAAGACATTT
Organism: Calephelis nemesis; assembly: GCA_002245505.1. Lineage (NCBI taxonomy): Eukaryota > Metazoa > Arthropoda > Insecta > Lepidoptera > Riodinidae > Calephelis > Calephelis nemesis. The sequence goes on along the minus strand of NJDD01001180.1, from coordinate 320,879 downwards.
TTATTTTATTTTCATTCATTACCAGCTTCCACTTGCTTCACCCGCTTGTTAAGTTATATTTTTTTTATAAATTGTTGCCTAAGTTTATGTATATGTGATGTAATATGTAAACTATATTCAGGTTATCCGTTTAGCAGTTTGAGTGTGAAAGAATCACAAACATCCATCCATCCTCAAACTTTCGCATTTTAAACAAGTATTGTATACATATAGTAGGATACAATTACATTTATGTATATGAATATAAGGATACTCATAAGGATATAATAAATTTAAATCTTCTTTCCCGTTTAAATTAAGTGTTGTATACATGTAGTAGAATTAAATTACATTTATGCATACAAATATAAGGATACTCGTAAGGATATAATAAGTTTAAATCTTCTTTCCCATTTAAAACAATTATTGTATAAATATAGCAGGATAAAATTACATTTATGTATACGAATGTAAGGATACTCATATGAATATAAGTTTAAATCTTTTAAATAATAATATAATCTTATGATTGACTAAACTACACGTTACGCCTATGGCTTCATTAACGTCATTAAACATTTTCTACGAAGTCTTCTGTTTTAATTACTTGATTTTTAAAACCGATAAAAACAGCTACGTTTCACAAAAACGTAATAACTAAATGAGTCGTAAATGTGAAACGTGAAGTAGCATGAGCTTGCAACGCTTGGAAATGTTTTCTAGGACATGAATTCGCTAATTTTGTATAACGGTGCTACAAGTTGTGTGGCGGATTATTTAAAAGGAAAGATTATACTTAATTGTTTTGTACGGACACATTTATTTATTTATGATGCTTTTAACCTAGATGCATTTTTTAGGCAAAAGTGTATGTGCTGAGTAATCATGCAATAAAACAGAGCAAAATATGTGATGTGCTTCCAGTTGCCGCTGTACCCGCAAACTATACAAAATGATAGGACTTAGAAACTGTAGTCTATGTATTATTCTGACATATGACTTTATAACTGTGATGTTACATCTACATTTGTTAAGTAATTATTGCATGAGAGGCTTATTAATATTCATTCTACCTCACAAACTTTTGTATTTATAAGTACAAATACAAATGGAACCCAACATTTGTTATTGGATTCAATTTATATTTGTACTTTAAGCAATTCTATGCTTGTGTTATAGCTTGTAGTCAACGAATCATATATTAAATAATTATGCGTAAATGTGTATCGTGTATTTCGTCGTTGCCGCCAAACGGGGTTCTAAAAATGTGACAACCTGTAACAAGGAGGAGGGGAGGGGTCGAAAAGTTCTAAAATTCGCGTGACGTAATTTATGGATGGCCCCTAAGTCGGAAAATTATTATAATTAGGTTCGGTTAATAAGTGAAAATGTTTCAGTATAAGGCAAATTACGGCGTACTGACCTGCTCGTGTAGTATATGATGTTATACAACATGAACATTGCTTACTCGTAACAAAGCTAATTATGTACTTCATTTGAGTGGTGCTCCTCATTAGTGAGTTCTTACAAATTAAAGAGTTCAGTACAATTTAGCGTTCTAATTTTACAATAAACACTGCTCATTTCATTGTTGATACTTATTTCATAACGTTTGTGGGCTTTTGGAAGTTAGACTCATGTCGCATCTATTGTCTAGTAGTCCGGTGTTAGTATTAACAACAAGAGGTCTTCGCCTCTGTGGTCTAGCGGTTCAGTTGTTGGACTTGACTGCTTGAGATCCCGGGTTCGAATCCCGGATCGGGCAACAAAAAGAAAATTTGATTTTTCTAATTTTCTAATAAAAAAACGTTGCTCGTTATTGGAAATGTGCCCGGTTGGCGATAGGCTTGTCACCTTTCACATTGTGGGACTTAGTGTCTTCGGCTAGTCGTGGGTGCCCTGGTTGTGAATCTGCCTACCTCTTCGGGGATATGGGCGTGAAGAAGATACTGAAGACCTCTAGTAGTATAGTAGTATCTTCACGCCCATATCCCCGAAGAGGTAGGCAGATTCACAACCAGGGCACCCACGACTAGCCGAAGATACTAGGTCCCACAATGAGATAGGTGGCAAGCCTATCGCCAACCAGGCGCACATATCCAATCCCGAGCAACCTTGTTTTTCTTTTTTTATTAGAGAATTTGAAAAACCCAATTTTCTTTTTGTTGCCCGACCCAGGAATCGAACCTGGGACCTCACGCAGTCAAGTCCGACAGCTGAACCGCTAGACCACAGAGGCGAAGTATTAACAACAAGAGGTCAGGGTTGGATTTCCGGGTCGGGCAACTAAATTTAAGTACTACTAAGCTATAATGATGGCTTTTAACAAACGATGCAAAAAAAATTACAAAGATTTCTCCTAATGAGATACAAAAAAGGATGAGAGCGTTGCCCCCGACCTCGTAAAGTTTTTAGCGGGTCACGGGTCGATACTGCCATTTTCCCAATTACGAGTATTATACCAAATCCCACTTTTGATTTAGCAAAATTAAGCTATTTATAAACTCCAGACAAATGTTTCATTATATGTTATCAATATGTCAATTCGTCTTTTTTGTGTGTTTATAACGCGATTATGCAACCAATAACTAATGGATTTTAATGGTTCTTTTTTTGAATGATCGTCCAGAGGTGGTCCAATATAAATTCTATCAATATCGGACGAACAGTTTTGGATTTCTTTATGATATTGGAAGGCAAACAAGCAGACGGATTTCCTGATGTTAAGAAATTCACGCCGCCTAGAGACACAAGGTGGTAATGGTGCGTTGCCAACCTGAGGCCGGAATGTTAAGCCTCGAGTAAAAGTAAGTTTACTTACTAAAGTGGTCCGGTCTACTTCATAGAATAGACCAACTGCCTTCCTTGCCAGGCAGCTCGTAAAAGGCGAGCATAGGCTCACTGCCACTAACACCGTTACATCTAGCTAGGTGGTAGAGTTTACTAGTGGTAGAGCGACTCACCTGGATTGGTGCCACCGCCTTACCTATCCCTGCCGCCATAACGTCATGACGTTTTCTGGTTGGGAGGGTAAGGTAGCAGGTAAACTTACTTTTACTACAGGCATAAAGTCTCTGCCTCCGGTTCGCAACGCACCATTACCACCTTTGATGTCTCTAGGCGGCATGTATTTCTTAACATCAGGAAATCCGTCTGCTTGTTTGCCTTCTAATATCATTAATAATAAAAAAAATTGGAATCGGTATTTTGCAGTTACTCCGCTTAAAATGTGAAACCAATGAACTAATAAATCGAATGCTCTACCCTTGTCCAGCCATTTTACAATTTGTCCACCGGACCATTGGCACGCATGCGTAACTACTCAGTCCGTAGTACGGAAGGCAGGCGCGACCTTTGTAGGTCGTTCGCCATTCACTTCCAGCATCCCTCATTGATTTTTGGCCGGCCATGTGGCAGCTTGGACTTGTACTTTGAACTCATGTGAAGAGCTTTATCGGATTCACGACGTCACTTGAAATCAGTTAACGAAATTAATTATTAACACAAGCTTTACGAAAATTCAAGATGCTAGCCGAACGGGTAATTTCGTCCCATTAACATTAACACCCACTGAAAGCTTGTGTGACAAAAATTAAAGAGTTGTTTTTCCTAGTTTCCATGCAATTTTCCTGGTTTTTCTCCATAGATGAACCTTCTCCTGACAGCAACAGCAACATAGCAAAAAAAGAATTAGCAAAATTGTATTCCCCGGTCAGGCGTGATGCGACGACTACGCGAACATTTTATATGTAGACTAGCCGACCCAGCAAACTTCGTATCGCTTGACATTAATAGCTACTACATAATATTTATACGCTCCGATAGTAGCGTAGTCTGCCGAATCCAATGTAAAACATGCCAAAATCAACAACTATTTTCAAATAAAAAAATAGTTAAAAAACCTTTCCCAGTAGACCTAATTATGAATCTAGACCATTATTTAATCCCTTTGACACGCAACAACAAATTTCACACACACAAAACACAAAAAAATTCATTACAATCGTTCCAGTCGTTAAGGTGGTGTTTAATATAATATGTTATTGAAAAACAAAATAGTTTCAGCGTTAGGAATGTAAAATAATCCTCTTTTCTTGATCTGTAAAGAAAAGAGGATGAAGAAAAACATGCGATTTGTGAAATGAAGATAATAGAAAGGAGATAGTTCCTCTAACTAGTTTGTAGAAAGGAGTATGCTTGGTATTAGATGGTGTGATAAAATAAGTAATAACACAATTAGAGAAAAAACTGCTATATTATAAAACTGGGCATATTGGAAAGAGTAAGAGGAAGACACTGAATTACAGAATGGACAATGAAAGTAGAAAGAGATGGAGAGACATCAATGGTGTGAATCGAGCTAGATGGGCAAAGCGTGGAAAAGAGTTCTTTCGCAAAGTTGGAGGGAGGCCGGAACACTTAGGAGTAAATGTACACGGTTGTATACACTGGTTGGAAACATCGTACTAGAAACTTAAGTTACCCACTGGAATATTCCACCTGTGAGTAAGTAAGTATCCTCACGCCCGTATTATTAATATAAAGGCACAGGTATAACCAGGATTTTTCGCTGTCTTAGGGCCGAAACTAAAAACCACGTTGCAGCGCTACGCCGCGGCCGCTAGAGTCAGCAGTAGCATCACTGCCGAATGTAGGGGCGCGGCACTATTAATTCATTTTAAACAGAGTAATATCTTTTTAATAACAAATAAGCAATAAGTTTCTTAACACGATCCATAGTAGAGACACGCCTATGACGTCGCAACGCAAATCAACGATTTTAGCGACGCGGTACCGCAACGTGCTTACGTGTTTTGGTCCTTTTGCCGTAAAAAATCTCGCAATGTGCAACCAGACTCTTGTTTAATCTTAAGCAAACCTGGTGATTTATTTATATATGTGTAAAACAATTATCAAAGTAAATAAATAAAATAAATATACATCTCTGGACAAGTAAGCAAATTATATGCTTGTGTTATGGGTGTAAGTCAACGATACCAATACATAGAAATACTTAAATAGATACTAGAATAAATTTAATAAACACCCAGACCCGGAAATGCAGACATCTAAATGTTCATCACAATAATGCCTGCCCCCGTCGGGAATCGAACCCGAGCCTCGCGTTCGGTCGATGTGGTTAGTCGTGTACGCTAGTCACTCGACCAACTTTTTTAGATATCATGACACGCCGATTCCTGATAAGGGTTTTAGGATAATTTTAAAACTGCATTCTAAAAGCAGCAGAAACAGCAGGCAACAGCTAGTATAATAAAGTTATTTCTAGGAGACATTAAGTCACGTTTGCGTGTGCTAGATTAGAACCAATGCCTTTTGGCTTGCGAATATTATTAACGCACGAACTGTCAGCTTTGTTATACTCAACGAGAACACACATCGTTTGCTTTTATAATCAAAACGTGCTCTACTTTAGCCTCGCGACGTTAACATTGTTTACAAAACTAATAATATTTACACACATTTCCATAATCTAAAAAGTCATATATCAGAAAAAAAAGTTTAGTCTAACTCTGCTACTGTGATACTAGGTGGTAGAGTTTCGCAGCGACTCACCCGGATTGGTATCACCACCTTACCTATTCCTGCCGCCATAACGTCATGACCTGTTCCGGTTCGGAGGGTAAGGTAGCCGGTAAACTTACTTTTGCTCGAGGCCTAACATCCCGGCCTCAGGTTAGCAACGCACCATTACCACCTCTGGTGTCTTTAGGCGGCGTGAATTTCTTACCATCAGGAAATCCGTCTGCTTGTTTGCCTTTCAATATCATAAAAAAATGATGGTTGATGTTATCCCATCCTGTTAATATTATAAATGAGAAAGTTTTTCTGTTTGTTTGTTACTCCTTCAGAAAAAAACCGGTTTATCGATTTTCATAAAATTTGAAACACACATAAACGGTAAACTTTTATAAACACCTATGTTAGTTTTTATCCTGAAACAATGTTCCTGTGGGACCACGCGGGCAACAGCTAGTTTACCAGGGGCGGGTCGCGACTTTGTAAGGCCGTGGGCTAAAACTACTCGGGGGCCCTTTTCCCTATGTAGTGTATAGGTACAAGTAAGAAAAAAAGGTGTGTGTGCGATTCACACACGTTAGAAGTGAAACTTCAGTAAATCGACAAAAGAATGAGATGAATATATATTTGTGTCTCTTACCTGTCACTTTTTCCGTTGCATCTTGTTTGAAATCACAATGATTCTAAAGAAGTTTCACTTCAAAAAACTCGGCTGATAAAAATATTTATTCGTTTGATAGTCGCGCACCTTACGATTGTTTTTTTTGTTCTACGTAACGCCTTAATTACGATTCGTCTCTTATTATTTTTAACAGGGGCTGGTGGCCCTTTGTATCTATGGGGCCCTGGGCTGAAGCCCAAAAAGCCCATAGGTAAATCCGCCCCTGTAGTTTACATATAATGTTAACGCTGTAAAATTATAATAACTACTTCAAGCTATAAAAACTACTATGATGTATATTTTGCATCAGTGGTTAGTGGTCCAGTGTTGGCTTTGATTACATAATGTCTTGGGTTCGATTTCCGGGTGGGGCAAATCAAAATATGTTTTTTTATATGCCATAAAAACCACGTTGCATAAGATTGAATAAGTGTTCTCTTTTGTGTTGACTACAGTTTAGTCACCTATCTTTTTTTTGGAATGACTAATGTGTTGCCAACCTCGCGGTTTTTACAACTTCAACGGGCTTTACCAGTTACCTATCACGTTGTGGAATTAAGTATTACATAATATGTAAGTACTTTCGGCTAATCTTTGAAGCTTCGGTGGTACCTCTGCCTACCACTTTGATCCGCTGCTTGCTAATTATTCTTAATTTTTAATATTACACTCATCACAATAAAGACCATTAATAATTTAAATTACGAATGTTTTCCTCTAGACCTAGTTAGTACGAGGCGTTTAGAACAGCAAAGATTTTGTTCATTTCATAGAAATAACGTATGTTATTTCCTTCGCATTACAATTCTATGTACAGCCGACCGTTGAACTTACTTGCATCATGATATACTTTTTGTTTACGAAGTGCATTATAACTAACTTGTAACCCGGCTCGGCTTCGATAGAGGAAAAGAAATCATAATAAACTTTGAAATTTACTACTGAAAAAACTAAAAACTGACAAATAAATAAAATCCATATTAAAACAAAATCTATGCAATTGTAAAAAGAAAACAAATGCAGTATGCAAGTAGATATACATATATTTTTAACATTTGTGTAGGTATGTAATCAGCTATCAAAACGGCCCGCCATTATGCATCGGTAGGTAGTAGGTATCTATAGAGGGCCGTCTTAGGTTATGCTGGGGCACACAAAAACTTGGGCCCCTATTGGAATATAAAATCAAATTTCATTTTTTTTTACTATGACTTTTTGGGTAACCAATTACATTATTTTATTAATAATATTGGTATGCTGCTGTTTTTTTATGATTAGGATAATAGTTTCTTACGAGATTTCTGTTGAGCAAATTCTTTTATTAAATCCTCAAAATTAATTTTCTGAAGAATGTCACTTTCTATGCTCATAACTATCGACAAATTACTTAGGCGTTCTTAAGCCGCAAAAATTGAATGCTCCCGAATTAGGGCAACGACAAAACTGTAATGCAGCCAACCAAAATCTTTTAAGGTTAAAAGTGAGTGAAATATTCGATCCTTCAGGGCCCTCTGAGTATAGGGGCCCTGGGCACTGGCCCTTATGGTAAAGATGGTATTGTATCTATATAACATAATGTCATTGTTTTTTTAATATTCCTCAAGGCTAAGTGGTTTTACCTTTTTTTTACTAGCAGGGCATGGTCCTACATAAAGCACCGTCCTTACCATAGTTCATCGAGTGAGATTTGGCGGCAATGAGAAAATACCTACACAATTTATTTTTGAATGCAACAACTCGCGTACTTTAGCTGTACAAAGTTATACAACGTGATGTCAAAATTGACTTTTACTCTATATGGAGGTAGGCCCACAAAATTTAAATTTAAAAAAAGCTGCGTCCTTCTCTTCTCTCCCTTTTTCTAATTTTTATTCATTGAAAGCTCCTGAGAGCTATGGGCCTTATATAATTGTTGTTTTATTTTAAATTACACAGTCATTGTGATAAAATTTCAGGCATTAATTAAAACTTAAGTCTAAATTTTCCAATTTGTAATCTATACCTATAATAAATATGTAGAAGGGTGAATTCTGTACATTGAAAATATTGAAAAAATAAATAGCAGGGGGTGTTACTAGATCGATACCAAACCCAAATATATGTTTAAAAAAAATTTGTCTGTATATTCAGGCATCACGTGAAAACTAAAGGTTCGATTTCGATGAAACTTGGTATAATTATACCTTATTGTCATGGGCATAAAATGGGATACTTTTTATCCTGGAAAAATACGTAGAAAAAAATCTTAATTTTTCAGTTTTATTAAGCGAAGACGGACATAAACCTATATTGTATTTAGCCATAGATTATATCGTAGCTATCCTAGTTCGACGTCACTTGTTTTTATTCATTATTATTTCATTTCCAATTTTAGTTCTTACGTTTTTGCGGTTTAGGCAATCTGTACATTTCTAACAATAGAAGTTGTTTTCATTTGTGTTTTTATACACCGTAGTATACCTATAACGTATATAACGTATATTTTAACTGATGTAATTCTTTAATTGGGTAAACTTTATAACTAACAGCTCGGTATAGAAGAGTCTGCCGTCGAAGTATAAGATGACTCAATAAGATGTTCCCCTTGTTGGTCCGTGTTAATTTGCAAATAGACCATCTACCATCCTACCAGGCAGCTCATAAAAGAGGAGCACAAGCTTACCGTCACTAGCACCATGACATCTGACTAGGTGGTAGTGTTACGCAGCGACTCGCCCGGATTGGTATTACTGCTATTCCTGCCGCCACAACGTCAGTGCTTGCCGTTGACGTATTCCAGTTATAGGATAAGGTAGACGGCAAATTTCCTTTTTATATTCCATAGTTACGATTTTTAAAATACCACAACTTTAGTTTAAAAAAAACATCTTAAAACTTCCATCAAAATCAGTATATTAGCTGTTAAAAATTTCGATTATCCGTATTATGTTGGTACTTGAGAAGTGACCAGTAGGGTTACTCTTGAATGTCGATTTCATGCAAATTGGAATCGGATTTGTGTCATTTTGTACTCTGGAACACAATACTAGCGAATCATTAACCTAATATAGTTTTGATATTAAAAGGAAAAAAGACTCAAAGTGTGTAGACCAAATTGCTGAAGTATTATTCGGGGGAGATATCAAGTGTTTAAAACCGGCGTGTTTGTATGAAAAGAATGTATCTGGAGAAAGATAAAGAGGTCTAGTAGGAATAGTGCCAGTTGGCACTCGATATTCTACCTACCCACTAAGGACTTGGCGTGAATGTACACCGTATAAATGACAGCGTAGAGAAAAATGAAACCATGGATTCTGTACACGATAGGCATGCATAAGTAGTTGGAATTTGGTGTCGGAAATATCATGATTTTTTTAATGTGTTTTTTTATCGATTTCACTATAATTTCATTAATACTATCTAACGCGCACGATTTTTATTTAAAATCTCATAAATAACACATTTTTACTAAAAACAGCAATGTAATAAACGAGGTATTAGGTCGGCACCTACAGCTCGCAACGCGCGGCTTAATGCATATACTTTGTTCGCTGTACATTGCGGGCTGAAAAACTGCTAAATATTTAACCACTTGTTTCCGGCAAAAACTTTTAACGGAATTTTGGTTTGGTATGTATCTAAACTACCACAGAAGTTTTCGTTACGGTGACAAATACACCCTGTATGTGTGTATGTGTGAATCCAAAATGTAGAAAGCTTCTTAAATAAGACGCCTCAACATACGTCACCAATCTCATTAGCGTCCCATTCATGGTAAGTTCATCTTATCACTGAATTACCAGTCAGTCAATGACCTCACCGGCTACAAATACGCTCGTCTCGCCGTATCCCGGTGAACTACAATTCTGCGAATACTAAGCGGTGATTCATTTCGCTCAGCATCCTTGTGATACTAATGCTCCTATTTCTTTGATCCCATAGACTTTTTTATGATATTGGAAGGGAAACAAGCAGACAGATTTCCTGATGTTAAGAAATTCACGCCGCCTAGAGACACCAAACGTGGTAATGGTGCGTTGCCAACCTGAGGCCGGGATGTTAGGCCTCGAGCAAAAGTAAGTTTATCGGCTATTTTACCCTCCGTAACGGAACACGTCATGACGTTATGGCGCGAAATAGGTAAGGCGGTGGTACCAATCCGGGCGAGTCGCTGCTACCACCTAGTCAGATGTCACGGTGTTAGTGATGGTGAGCCTGTGCTCGCCTTTTACGAGCTGCTTGGCAAAGAAGGCAGGTGGTTTATTCTACAAAGGAGCCCGGACCAACACGGGGAAAATCCTTGATAACTCATTAATGAGAGACACATCCGCGATATAAATCTTAACCCGATTCCAAAAAGAAGGAAGTATTCAATTCGACAGTTTTTTTGTATGTTTGATAAGCGATTAATCTGCCTAAAACAAATTGATGTTGATGGTTGTGTTTAGAAAGATAGATTTTACCAAACCAAATGTTTAGGCTTTGTTCGGACTATTTAGTAGATGGTTTTTGTGAAGTTTGCATAAAATCGGTCGAGTGATTCTTCATTTATAACATTTTTTGTAACAAATGAATTCAATAAATGGCAGATCGTTTTGTTAAAAAAGTATCTTCACGCCCATATCCCCGAAGAGGTAGGCAGAGGCACACCAGGGCACCCACGACTAGCCGAAGACATCAAGTCCCACAATGAGATAGGTGGCAAGCCTATCGCCAACCGGACACATTTCCAATCCCGACCAACATTTTTTTAATAGAAAATTGCAGAAATCCAATTTTCTTTTCGTTGGCCGAACCGGGATTCGAACCCGGGACCTCGTGCAGTCAAGTCCAACACCCGGACCGCTAGACCACAGAGGCAGAGGCGGTCAAGTGGTTGGTTACATTTTTTTTTACAAATGAATTCAATAAATGGCAGATCGTTTTGTTAATGGGTACCTATTAGACTACTGTAGTCATTGATAGTCATTTTTCTGTCAAATTGAAACAGAATATTCTAATTTTGACCATCAACATTCCGACTAGTAAATTTTTGTAGTTGGACTTTTGGAGGAATACAGCTTTCACTTTCTTTTCTTATGTTTTCACTACACTCGTTCTTTGGCATTATGTCACTTTATTTATTAGATACTTAAATTTAATTAATAATTGACGAATTCCTGTATTATTATATTAATGGACTCACTCTTATTAGTTGACTCACTAGTACCACAGTTGAATGCTACGGTATTTAGTCATAGTTTTGTAGGTTTTTTCCTGGCGCCTGTAGGGTTACTCTTGAATCTCGATTTCATGCAAATCGAAAATTGGAATCAGATATGTCATGTTAAATACTCTTGAACTCAATACTTGTGCATTATTAATATTTAGTTAATAATAAACAATAAATAATTTTATCGGATTCGTTAATTTTTTTTGGAACTAAATGTCAATAGGCCGCTGTGTTCAATAGTATCTAAAATGACATAGCCAATTCCAATTTGAATGAAATCGAGTACCCACCCGCTGTACTAAATACGATATTTAATTAGGCATAGTTTTTTTTACTGACGCCTAGTATTATAACACTCCTAAAAAGGAGATAATAAAAGAAAACATGCATTAAAAATTAGTTAATTTGTTAACAAAACAACCGCCTCGTTGGTCAAGTGGCTAGCGTAAACGCCTAACTACATCGACCAACTGCGAGGCTCGGGTTCGATTCCCGACGGGGGCAGGCAATTGTCTGATAAACACTTAGATGTCTGCATTTCCGGATCTGGGTATTAATTAAATTTATTCTGGTATCTATTTAAGTATTTCTATGTATTAGTATCGTTGACTAACACAAGCATATAACATGCTTACTTTGGGGTTAGACTAAATTTGTGTGACTTGTCCAAGGGGTATTTATTTAATTTTTAATTTTTTAATTGAATAACGCTTATAGAAAATAATTTTGCAACAGATAAATTACAAAAAGTAATTATTATTAGGTGAATTGAAACTCCTACTGCAACCTAGTTCTGGTGGTAAATCAGATAGGTTTGTAGCTAATTAATAATCTTGTTTCGCCTACACGTCTATTCAATATTTGTTAACTTGCGTAGGTCCAGGAGTTGATTAATGGTATACCTTACCCTCAACTATAAGGCCGATTACGAAACGAAAAATTTCAGTAAGGATAGTAAACTTTTGGACCACTGCGAAAGTGTTAAACTAGTATTGTATTACATAAAACGGTTCACTTTTAATCTCCGACGTTTTCAAGTTTTTGAAGTTATACTTCTTTTGGCGCGATTGGGAAAAATTATGAGAGTGAATTTTTACGATGCGCGCGCACACCGACAGATAAATGCGACAGTCAAAAGCAACACCTTGAAGTTAGTTGCGAACCTTTTTATTTCTAATTATATTTTATGTTTTTTAATTATTGTTGCATGCTATTTATGTATATTTATGTATGTATGCGTTGTGTTATTATTTTTGGATTGTTACCCCAAAGAAGTATAACTTCTTACGTGCGTACATGAGTACACACACTTTTTTTTTCTTCTTTCTGTAAGTACCTATTTTATCACAATAAATATTTTAAACTAGCTGTTGCCCGCGTGGTTAATAGTCCCGCAAGAAATTCGAAATGAAAACTATTCTATGTGTTAATCCAAGTTACTCTCTATGTAAGTGCCAAAATTCATGAAAATTGGTTCAGCAGTTTCTGCGTGAAGAAGTAACAAACTAACATTTTATATGTTTTTCGCAATTATAATACTAGTAGGATATTATACAGGGATTTGTAACAGTCCTCACCGAAAAGGCAGTATTTTATTTAAATATTCCGTAGGTACATACATATGATGAAAGATACCTACTTCAAAATATTATTATAATATTTACGATAAGATAATGCATTATTATGACTTTTGATTTAGAAATAATAAGCCTTTAATAAATTATTTATAAATAAAAGCTACAGTTCGTAAGCAAAACGACTCGTTTTTTGAATATGTATATGAACCGGGCAAAGTCAAATGACAAAACGTCATTTAATACTGAAAAGTAATTATAATCGTGTTTTTTTTATGTTAGAAGTTAACGAATTAGCACCCGGCTCTCCCGATGGCAAGAGACAACCGTGGTCTATAGACACCGAAGATGTTACAGGTGCGTCACTACCCTGTGGCCGAGAGGTCTTTCGTGTATTATTACCGGCTAGATAAGGCGGTGGATTCCTTACAGGGGAAGTTACTGCACAGCACTCTACCACTAGTGGTCTTGTTGGTAATGTCTTATATTTTAACCTGTGTGGCACTATATAAATACTACGTAATAAGAGGCGGGACTTCCATAGATACATAGCAAACCCGAATTTGTATAAAATTTACTTGAAAAGGTATAACCAGTATAAGTTGAAAGTAGGTCTAAAGGCATTCAGATATAAGGCAAATAGTGTCATATAATTTGGGCGAATAAAAACATAGCAAACTTATTTTTTTTATATGAAAGTTGCGCTAAACTGGTGCGGCCTTTCGTGTAATATTACTGGCAAGATAAGGCGGTGGATTCATGACAGGGCAAGTTGCTGCGCAGCACTCTACCACTCGTGTTCTTGTATATGAAACTAGCTATCCCGGCGAACTTCGATCCGCCCGTTCGATTTGTATGGAATATGTTCTCCTGGTTCTAAGCTACCTTCCCATCCATTTTTAGGCCAACCGGTTTAAATAACACAACTTTCTGTTACATATAGATGATTCATGTTACATAATTATGTATTCATCGGGCTTTCATTGTTTTTAACAAATAAAAAACCATGAAAATTGGTTCAGCAGATCTCGAGTTCTAAGTGTTGTAACAAACCCGTCTTAATAATATATATATAAAATTAGGTTATATTATTAGGTAAGTATATAAAATTCTCGTGTCAATGTTTGTTTCCGTATTCCTCCGAAACGGCCTGACCGATTCACATGAAATTTTGTGAGCATTATGGCCAGGTCAGAATTGGCCAACATCTATTTTTATACCCCTAGATGATAAGAGTAACTTAGTAAGTAAGTAACCACTTCTTTACTAAAATCACATTAAAGAAGAACTACGTCTGCCGGGTCAGCTAGTATAGATATATAAGTATATTTTAGACTGTGCTCATCTCTTACGAGCTGCATGCTCGAGGCAGATGGTTTAATCTTCTCAGCGGAAACGGACCATTACGGAAAGGAGTAATGTATCTTTTATTGGATGTACTGGAGGTTGTCTAAAATTTACAATGTCTTATACAATATACCTACAAAATAATTGTTTTGATATGAATATGGACGTAAAAAAAGTATCTTCACACCCATATCCCAGAAGAGGTAGGCAGAGGCACAACTAGGGCACCCACGACTAGCCGAAGATAAAGTCCCACAATGTGATAGCCGATAGGTGGCAAGCCTATCGCCAACCGGGGATATATCCTATTACGAGCAACATTTTTTATTATTAGAAAGTTGGAAAAACCCAATTTTCTTTTTGTCAACCCGGGATTCGAACCCGGGACCTCATGCAGTCAAGTCCAACAACTGCACCGCTAGACCACAGAGGCGATATGAATGTATGTAGTACATAAAATAGATCTATCCATTGTGGTTTTGACGTCAAGAAAACACGATGAATCACAGGATAAGGACTGGTTCTAACTATTCAGTTAATATATTTAACCTGTTTTCGTTAATCCAACTTCAGTTATACGCGGTCTTTCGAAGAACGTGATCTCATTATCCTAAATGGTGGTTAGTGTGTATTTCAGTGCTTTAGTGCGTAAAGTTCGGAGAAGGTCCTATGTGGGTAAATGTGATACACCAAAAAAGGATGGGGATGCTCCTGTGGAATGGGTTAGTTTTTTTATAAATAAATAAATATCCCTTGACAAGTTACACAAATGAATGAATGTGTTTTATTCAAATTATGTATACATTATATACATTTTTTGAATGTCAAAATTCTTAATTCTAAAAATAAAGATAATACTTATGTACAATAATTTAGCCACCACAATTAAATCTAACCCCAAAGTAAGCAAATTATGTACTTGTGTAATGGGTGTTAGTCAACGATACTAATAAGTACATAGAAATACTTAAATAGATACAAGAATACATTTAATAAACACCCAGACCCAGAAATGCAGACGTCTAAATGTTCATCACACAAATGCCTGCCCCCGTCGGGAATCGAACCCGAGCCTTGCGATTCGTCGTTGCAGTTAGGCGAGTTCGCTAGCCACTCGACCAAGTGTAACGCAACTAAGTATAGCGAAAAGTAATTTGATATACTTAAGATATTTTTTTCTCATTCAGGGTTATTTTTTCAAGTCATTCCCATATGTACAGGAGCAAAGAAAATACAGTTGATGCTTTTGATATTTTGAAATCCAAAAAAGGAGGAGGTTCTTAATTCGCCTGTATTTTTTTTGTAAGTTTCCCCGTGTTGGTCCGGGCTCCTTTGCAGAATAGACCATCTGCCTTCCTGCCAAGCAGCTCATAAATAAAAGTTACTTTTGCTCGAGGTCTAACATCCCGGCCTCGGGTTGGCAACGCACCATTACCACCTTTGGTGTCTCTAGCCGGCGTGAATTTCTTACCATCAGGAAATCTGTCTGCTTGATTGCCTTCCAATATCATTAAAAAAAATAAAAAACAAATAAATAAGTATATGTATTTTTCTTAATTTCCTAGAGATCGCATAGACTGATCCAGACTTGGTGGCAATGGTGGTCCCATTGCCACCAAGACTCAATTTCGGTATATCACCCTTTTAAATAAAAAAATCATATCAAAAATCGGTTCAGTAATGACGGAAAAATCGATTAACATACCTAAATAAAAAATAAAGGAATCGTTTATATAATACCTTTTTATGAAAGTTGGTTTAAAAATAGTGAATAGTCACAATAATTAAGTGTTAATGAAACTTAGTGATATGTTGCACGTTCCTAGGTTAAATATTTAACTCTGAGTTACCTTCTCAATTGGGTTAAATCTCTTTATATTTGACAATCTAACTCACAATTAAATGTAACCTAGGAACGTGCAAGTGGCCTTAGTGATATGTGTTGCAAAAACGATTGCGTCGCTCGGAAGCGGACATGGCCTGCCCCAACGTCTGCCGCCCACAAACTACACATTGCACAATGCAATCCATCATTATCGCCCGATTTAGGACGCCTCTGTTCCGTTGCAGCTGTGCGCTCTGTCGTGGGGGTAGCGCTATACAATGATTAACATCAAATAAGTATAAGCTTTAAATCATTTTGTCAAAACTCAAAACTCATATTAAATTTACACAAAAGCTTTGACATCCTACCTAAAACTAAGTCCAAAGGCAACGAAGATTACTCTTAGGATACACGCCTGATTTTTAAGTATAAAAGTACGAACCAAGGTGTTCGTACTACCATTCCATCCATTGTATTTCTGTTGGTCACAGGAGATGGCAAATATAAAATACGTCATTTGACAGCTAATTGATGTAGACTTTACCCAGTGATCATCACTCAGATTAGTCCGGACATGTCAAATTGTGATGTTGTTAATCAACGTTTTCCGAGTTATTAAATATTAGTGTCCGACCGAAGTTTCGGTTTCGGTCAGTTTCAGTGAAAAATTCAAGTTTCGGTGGCAGTTTCGTTTTCGGTAAAAAATTGACCGAAACTTTTGCCGAAACCGAAACTGTTTCGGAAGTTGTCGAGTGCGTACATAAACATTTATTGGAGGCTATGTTTTGAATGAGAACTTAATTTTCAAAAAATAAGATAACAGTATTTCTTTGAATTCCATTATTGTGACAAAGTAAAAATACAGTGTTTTATTTAATATACCTAAACAAATGTAGAAAAAATTAAAAATGCACTAAAATTTAGGTATTTGGCGGTATTTTTTATAAGGTCACGCGGTTCGGTTTCGTTTTCGGCCGAAACTGAAGCCACGACCGAAATTTCGGTTTCGGTCAGAAAATCAGTTTCGGTCGGGCTCTATTAAATATACTCTGTAGAAATGTCGTGTAACCCTAATCTGACAGCACTAAAAGTGTTTTGTCACTTTCTATTATTTTCGTTGAAAGAAGATAGCGATAACATTAAATTAGTTTAGTGAGTGCGTAACAAAATTACCACCATTGGCTGATAGTCACCTATTATTAAAGTGCGAATTGATACATCACTTTTAACGCCTCTGTGGCCTAGCGGTTCACTTGTTGGACTTGACTGCATGAGGTCCCGGGTTCGAATCCCGGGTCGGGCAACAAAAAGAAATTTGGGTTTTTCCAATTTTCTAATAAAAAAAAATGTTGCTCGGGATTGGATATATGCCCGATTGGCGATAGTCTTGCCACCTACCACATTGTGGGAATTAGTGTCTTCGGTTAGCCGTGGGTGCCCTAGTTGTGCCCCTGCCTACTGCTTCGGGGATATGGGCGTGAAGATACTTATATTTGTCGAAACTCAATAATCCGAACTGGCTATCCGTAAAGCCATAAGAGGACTCGTTCGTAATCTTTGAAATTGGGTTAATGCGAAATTGCTATTTCTTTCGATTTCTTTTCCAATTCGTAATCAAGATTTATGGCCGTAAAAATATGAACTACAAGTTCGGTGAACAACAAGGACCCAGTTCTGCTTGACATTTTACATGTGGTCCGCCGCGTATCGAGGAATGATACATTACATTGTAAAATATCCATTAAAGTTATTGCATCCATACTATCCATCTATACTTAATATAAATGCGAATGTATGTCTGGTGCACTTTTACGCCTAAACCGCTGAACCTATTGTGATGAAATTTGATATGTAAGTAAAGAACCGAGTTCAATTTTTTTTTATGATATTGGAAGGCAAACAAGCAGACGGATTTGTTGATGGTAAGAAACTTTCGCCACCTAGAGACACCAAAGGTAGTAATGGTGCGCTGCCAACCGAGGCCGGGATGTTAGCCTTGAGCAAAAGTAAGTTTCCCGGCTACCTTACCCTCCGAACCGGACCACGTCATGACGTTATGGCGGCAGGAATAGGTAAGGAGGTGGTACCAATCCGGGTGAGTCGCTGCAAAACTCCACCACCTAGTCAGATGTCACGGTGTTAGTGACAGTAAGCCTTTGCTCGCCTTTTACGAGCTGCGTGGCAAGAATGCATATGGTCTATTCTTCAAAAGAGCCCGGACCAACACGGGGAATAATATAGGCTAATTTAAAAAAAAATCAACCCCAAAGGGACTATAATGGGGGATGGAAGTTTGTATGAAAAGCAAATAAAGTCGCGGGCACTGTCTACAATATTATGAAACTTATTTACTGAGTTGGTCCACTTTATGCAATTATTTTCTCGACGTAATAAAAACTTTAACATTTAGTTATTTAAACTATTTCTTATTTAGCTGCGGCTTGCGACTTTCCGGTAAATTCATGTAACGATGCTTTTAATGTTACCAAGCAAATGCATTCATTAAAACAATTCGCCTCTGTGGTCTAGCGGTTCAGTTGTTGGGCTTGACTGCTTGAGGTCCCGGGTTCGTTCGGGTCGGGCAACAAAAAGAAAATTTGGTTTTTCCAATTTTCTAATAAAAAAACGTTGCTCGGGATTGGAAATGAGCCCGGTTGGCGATAGGCTTGCCACCTATCACATTGTGGGAATAAGTGTCTTCGGTTAGTCGTGGGTGCCTTGGTTGTGCCTCTGCCTACCTCTTCGGGGATATGGGCGTGAAGATACTTTTAAAAAAAAACAAAATATGTTGTGCGAGAACGGTATGTAGACCTCATATCTCAGAACGAGCGATCTGGAATACTTACGTATGTAAAAAAATATTTAAAAAGACATACATTTGAGAACCTCCTCCTTTATAGAGTGGGTTAGAAATGTAATAAAACCTGGACTACAACAAGTATCAGTTTATTATTAGACTAGCTGTCACCTGCGGCTTCACCTGCGTTTTCGTAAGAACCCGTTGAGCAATCGAGATTAAAAGTAGCCCATATGTTAATCCAGGTCACAATCTATCTGTGTTCCAAATTTCAGACAAATCCGTTCAGCCATTCGAGCGTTAAATAGTAACAAACATACACACTTCCTTACAAACTTTCGCATTTATTAGTAGGATATTTCCAAAATGGCTGGGCAACTACCTCGAGCAGCGCTCTTCTGGGGCGGTGCAAAAACTATAAGCACGAAAGTTGCATTTTGAAAAAAAGTACCTTGGACATTAAATAAAGAAAATGTGTGAATTATTAAATGTTACTTTTTTGGCTAATTAAATTATCTACAAGCGTTCTTTGTATCACAAATAAAATAATTTCGATGGTTAATTTAGTAGATATTAAGTTAGCCTTTTGTACAAACTAGTTTTGTTTGGTGTACAGTAAACATAAATAAATAAACAATTTGATATAGTTAGTTATAGAAGTGTCTTCTTTAGGTTGTACGCTCACTGCTGAACATCTTGCCCCCATTTTATCTTTATAATATACATAGGCGCCGGCAGCAGGGTGCAAAGGGGTGCAACTGCAAACCCCTATCAGGAAAGAAAGTAGATAGAAAAAAATTACCTGACTGAACTTGCGGGAGAGAAATGCTTTTCGAGACTATAATATATGTATGTATGTTTGTGTTCGTATGTAGATGTCGCTATACATGTTTACTTCGATGTTTTGCTTTAGTTAATAGTATGTATAGATGGAGACGCCCCCCCTGAAAATAATCCTGGCGACGCCCATGATAATATAGCAATGAGTGGCTAAAAATAAAATTTTGTTGCAGTGTATGGCACGAGCGTTATACGACAACATAGCAGAGTCACCGGACGAGTTGGCCTTCCGGCGTGGCGACTTACTCACCGTGCTGGAGCAGAACACTGGTGGGAGCGAGGGCTGGTGGCTCTGCTCACTCAGGGGCCGACAGGTAACTTGTGTTATACACTATCTGTCCCGACGAACTTCGTTCCTTTCATTTTGTATGGGAAAAAATTACATGTTATTTTTCCTAGTTTCTTTACTATACAAACGGGATAAAAGTTTTCCTGATTGTAAGCTACTTATTTTCGGCCTAATCGGTTAAGCCGTTCTTGAATTAAAGTGTAACTAACACGACTTTATTTTATAAATGTATACATATATATCTCTGTGGTCTAGCGGTCCGGTATCAGGCTTGACTTCTTAAGGTCCCGGGTTCGATCCCCTTGTCGGGCAACAAAAAAAATCAGAAAATGTATATTTTAATTTTTTTAATAAAAATGAATGCCGGGGATGGGATATGCGC
The DNA here is from genome assembly GCA_002245505.1 of Calephelis nemesis. Lineage (NCBI taxonomy): Eukaryota > Metazoa > Arthropoda > Insecta > Lepidoptera > Riodinidae > Calephelis > Calephelis nemesis. Next base: position 300,456 of record NJDD01001180.1, on the reverse strand, counting down.
ACGGTTGGCGATAGGCTTGCCTCCTATCACATTGTGGGACTTAGTGTCTTCGGCTAGTGGTGGGTGCCTTGGTCTTGCCTCTGCCTACATCTTCGGGGATATGGACGTGAAGATACTTTACTAAGTGTGCGTTAAGAACAATAACTTATTTAATTTAATATTAAACATTACAGATAAGGTTATTTTAAAATAGGTACTATAGAAAACGATAATACTCGTAATTGAGTAAAAAATGGTTTGACAAAATTAGGAATAACATTAGATAAGTAAGTTACTTCAGCAAAAAAAAGACTTGGTGAACTGTAGGGTTACTAATGAAGCTCGATTCATCCAATATTAGTAATTGGATTCGAGATGTCATTTTAGGTACTCTCGAACACAGTACCTACTAGCGAATTATTAACATTAATTAGTTAATAGTAAACAATAAATTATTTTCTCACATTCGATAAGTTTATTTGTAACTGAATGTTAATAATCCGCTAGTACTGTGTTCAAAAATACCTAAAATGACAATGATTCCAATTTCCAATTCGCATGACATCGAAATTCAAGAGTAACCCTACAAAGGGGCATCACATAACAATAAGTTACGTGACCAAGATCATTTAAAACGATTTAGGTTCATAAACAATGACTAGACAACTTATTTATTATCTTAATAACGGGGTATTATTGTTACGTTTATAACTAATGTTAGTTACATTTATGGTTTCAATGTTTTTCTCATGAGCGGGGATTCATTTACTGAAACTTTGAAACGTCACTCAAGTTGTCACTACTGTCAATACCGTCTTTACCATAAGGGCACAAGGGGCCAGTGCCCAGGGCCCCGAAATATCGATCATTTCACTCACTTTTAACGTTAATACATTTTGGTTGGGTGCAATGTAATATTTTTCTCGTTGCCCTGATTCAGGAGCGTTCAATTTCGCAGCTAAAGAACGACTAAGTAATTTGTAAATAGTTATGAACTTAGAAAGTGACACTCTTCAGAAAATTGAGTGTGAATTTAATAAAAGTTTTTGCTCAACAGAAATCCCGAAATAACTATTATTGTAATTATAAAAAAAAACAGCAGCAAACTAATGTTGTTAATGACATACTGTAATTCGATTTAAGTTCGATTTCTTTATACTCAAAAAGGGGCCCCAAGTTTTTGTGTGCTCAAGGGCCTCTGCATAGTCTAAGACGGCCCTGACTACTACTACTACTAGGTAGGTACTAGGTAGGTATGACTTGGGTAGTAATGAAAACATTTCTTAATAAATTGAATAGAAAATTCTAACCGCATCTTTACTCGAATTGAAAGGTTTTTAGCCAACTTCAACAAAAAAGAGATTCAATTTTCACACCACAAGTTGGTAGAATATGTTGGAATGCCTAAATAATTTTTGTAACATCTTTATAACACTCATTAACACTCATATAACAAACATTTTTCTTTTCTTTTTAATTCGTCTTTATGTTTGTTATGTAATTACTCGGCCAACAACGAATGGTTTTTCTGAAAACTAAGATAAAAGATTCAGAGGCAGTCTCATATAGATTTATAAATAATGTGTATTTTTTTTTCCCAACTACATCACATTGTAATTAAATTGGAATCGGTTTTTTATAGTTTTACTGCGTTTAAATTATTTGCTTTCTTTTCGTCAAAATTCAAAATCTTAAGTTAAGTATTTAGATGTGTTTATTAAATTTAGTCTTATGGGTATTTAAATATTTCTATATTATATTAGTGTCGTCGACTTATGTACATTAAAGCAAGATTACTTCTAAACTAGAGATATTGATTAACATTTTTATTGACAACATACTTTTGTTTCCAGGGAATATGTCCAGGAAACAGATTAAGAATAGTAGCAGGAGTGTTCGATGCAAGTTCCGCGATGCAGAGGCGGCGCACGCGCACACCCGCACCCGTCGCCCACCAACCAATGCCAGCGCAACAGTCCCCTGCCTTCACTAAGGTAGCTTTATTTTTTAGTCTCTTCTTATTGCGTGCCTTACTTAAAATTGAAAAACCTTAGCCGTTGTTTTTTCATTAAAATTACGACGAAAGTTCATTAAAATTCTCTAAAAACTCTTTAAGCTTGTCTAAGTGTTGTTATCATGTCACTTTCAAGATTAACCGAAGACCTGGATTGTACCCTAGTCGAAGGAAGATGTTATGAAAGTTGCTCCCATAAACCGGAAGCCTGCCCCTTTCCCATTCCCTTTTTTCCCTTTATTCCCTTGCCCACGAAAAGTTGCTCCCCCGTCCGCTGCACAGTCTAGCTATCATGCAAGCGCCAAGTTAGATACGGGCGACTATAGCAAATGTAAAATTTAAAGTTCAGTTTTAAATTCAAGGAATTCTGATTGGAAGTTATTTACATTTCAGATTGAAGAATGTTCACATTACGATGTACCAAGAGCACCTATGCCAGTACAGCGTATTATTGGTGCATACGACTGTCCAAAACCAGCGGGCGATTGGTACGACGCTCCCAGAGCACCTCGGCCAGCCAGTGCCGACTCCGCTTGCAGCGGGACCGGCTCACTCACCTCCGCAACATCAAGCGCTTCAGCCAATTCAGGCAGTTCGGCACATTCAGCAGCTTCCGCTTCAAGCACTTACGACGTACCTAGATCGCGTGCTCTGCCTCTACCATGTGATGCAGCGCTAGAAGCACTTGAAAGGCTACAAGTAAGTTTATGTACCCTTTTATTAGCAGATAGTAATATAGATAACTGCTTGTGTACAAACTATTTTTTAATATGATTAGTGAACAAGCTTACGGCTATCCTGAAAAAAAAAACCATGTGCAAAATCCTATCCTCTGTGTTAGACCTAACCTAACATACAAGTCTAACGGCTTTGTTTATCCCCGGAGCGGAACATGACAGCGTTATTTTAAAAAGATTTTATTATATCAGTATTTTTGTGTTTTAGCATAGGTTAGTTTATTAAGTACTTACGTAATCTCTGCCAATAAATTTGTTGTGAATAAGTCCCTTTGTCACTAATTTAAAGCAGCACTTGTAGTTTTTGCTTTGGTCAAGTTTTCAACAGTAACAGTAAATCGTCTTTCTGTTGTGGTATGTGTATGTGGTACAGTTCATATTAGTTGACTTGTGTGTGTTTGGTGCAGGAAGAGGCATCAGCCGCAGTGTCCCGCCTGCTGTCGTACGTGGCGCCGGGGTGGCGGCGGCGCGGCGCGCTGCGGGCGCGGGTGCTGGACGTGCGTGTGGCGGGCGCTCGCCTCAGGGCAGCGCTGCACGACCTCGCTGTCTTCGCCGATGCCACGCTGGCCAACGCGCACGATGCACAAGACAAAGGTACCTTCTGGATCTGAGCTGCGATATCTTCTAGCAGATGACTGTATGCAGGAATTTCATTCATCTAAGAAAGCTCCACTTATGTATCTGACGGGGAACCTGGTTTAACTCTGGAATGATAATGACGACTATGACCATGACGTATTCTAGCAGCATTCATGATTTTTTCGGCAGTAGCGAAAAGCACAACTAGCATTCGTTTTGGGTCAGAATCCCTGTTATATTTATGGACTCCACAGTAACGATGTAGAAAAAATATACACAAAGCGAAGAAGAAAAGTTAAGATAGATTTTCCCCGTGTTGGTCGGGGCTCCTTTGAAGAATAGACCATCTGCCTTCCTGCCAGGCAGCTCGTAAAAGGCAAGCGAAGGCTTACTGTCACTAACACCGCGACACCTGACTAGGTGGTAAAGTTTCGCAGCGACTCGACTGGATTGGTACCACCGCCTTACCTATTCCTGCCGCCATAACGTCATGACGTGTTCCGGTTCGGAGGGTAAGGTAGCCGGTAAACTTACTTTTGTTCAAGGCCTAACATCCCGGCCTCAGGTTGGCAGCGCACCATTACCACCTTTGGTGTCTCTAGGCGGCGGAAATTTCTTACCATCAGGGAATCCGTCTGCTTGTTGCCTTCCAATATCATAAAAAAAAGAACAGCAATTTTATCCAGCACCGTAATATACACAAAGCCAAGAAGAAAAGATAACAGCAATTTTATCCAGCACCGTAACACACTAGAATTACTTTAATCGACCAGCACGAAAAAACCAAATTATTTTATAGATTAAAAACATTCTCGTGTTAATTTCAGGCATCGCAGTAAAATTAAGGCCGCTAGTAAAAGCCCTGAAGGACGCGGAAAGGATAACTCACGAAGCTACAAGTGCGCTGGATGCGGGCGATTGGGCGCCAGAACGGTTAGAGCGAGACCGGGAGCCTACTGACGGGACGCAGGACGCGCTAGACCAACTCGTGGCTTGTGCACGATCCCTCACAGAAGATGTCAGGCGAGCTGCTTCCTTCATACACGGCAATGCGTCGTTACTCTTTCGGTGAGTGCAATGACATTTAAATGTTAAATTAAGAACAAGACTAAAAAAAAGCCATAATTTTCGGTTGTAGAAAGATCAAAAGTCCATTTACAGAACGCCACTATCGCTAAATTGATAACTTGGATCTAAGGATGTGACTTGCCTGGGAGAAAATCGATTTTTTTATTAATCAATTTTTATTTTTATAAAATAATCGTTTTTTTTACAAAAAAATAATCAATTTTCTAAAAAAAAAGGATTTTTAAAATTATTTAATGAAACGACTCAAAAATTCAAAGCTAAAGCAGTTGCACCATTGTTTTTTATTACAAAGTAAGCCCTCCAACCACTTTTTGGTCGTTTTTTACCACACTGGTACATTTTTTTTACCACAAATCATAAACTGCAAACTCACTCGCATACTTAGTCAACGCTTATGTATGCAAAATTTATTAAAAACAGAGTTCGAACTTTAGAAAGAAACTTTTCTACCACCGTCAGAGTTTTCGAATGTTGCCAAAATTTGTTTGTTAGGTACTAGATGGCGTTGCAAGCAATTTTTCTACGTCTATTGTAGTTGTTGTTAGAATATCGAAAGTACGTTGTATAACTATGAAATAAATAATCTATGTAGTGTGTCAAAGATGTGTTTATTAAAAAAATCGAAAGAATCATATGAAATAACAAAACAAAAAATCGATTATTAGATAATCAATTATTTTTTCACATCCCTACTTAGATCACTACCTAACGCACAACTTTCTTTTATTACCTGACCAAAAACAGACAGAAGGCTTCTTCCATACCCAACTCAACAAAAAATAAGTTCCTTGGTGTGATTCTGCAGAACAAAGCACACAAATTTCTCGACTCGAACTTAACAATTGTTTTGATGATATCAATTCACGGCAATAGTTGAGTAAGTAAAGACATTTCACCCCGAAATGCGTTTCTAGAAACGAAATCTATCCAAAACTAAACAGTTGATCTCTTCAAATGCCGTTTAAAATAAAATTTTTGATTTGCAGACGGTCAGTAACAGTGCCAGACCACGAGTGGACTGAGGAGTACGATTACGTGCGGCTGGAGTCGAGGACTGCTGTTGGGAGACGGAACGCTGAAATACGCGCAGCCTTACCCGACAAACTACGCGCTTCCTTCGACGCTCTTGTGCGAGATGCAGACCATGCAGGCGAAGTAAGCTTACTTTCAATGTGTTTTCATAGGGCTCAAAGGCAAACAAGGAGATAGATTTTAAATTGTTAAATATTTTTCGCTTCGGGTTGGTATTTAGCCAATATAAAAGTCATAGGTAAACAGTGCACGTATTATGCACCACAAAATTTATCACACAAATTCCTAGCAGAACTATTATCAACTAAGAACATTAAAAGCCTTGGTTTCGTTTTGGACTTTTAAAACGAGTTTAGTTGTAGTCCAACTAAACACTGACGTGTGACATAGCCTCACGTAGGTATATAAATGGAAAATATGTATGAGTAAAACTTAGCATACCGACTATCTTACTCCTTAAACTATAATACAATAGCGAACTTGAGGAGTAAGTTCTTTTCCTCATCCTGTCATGTCGGTTCGTAAAAGTTTCTATAACTGTTTATATTAAAGTAATTTGTATTTAATGCCTGTTTCCATTAACCAGGTAAGTGCAGTAGCAGCAGCTACAAGACTTCCACCCGATGATCGTCAATTAGCAGCGTTTTACGCGGCGCAAACTGCAACATACGGTGCTCATCTTTCTACTGCCGTCGAGGCTTTCCTACGGACCATAGAAATGGGCCAACCGCCTGATGTATTTCTAGCCCATGGAAAATTTGTAGTCCTGAGTGCTCATAGGATAGTGCACGTGGGAGATACAGTACACAGGTAGGTACTTGCTACATATACATACTAGATTAAGAAATCTGTTATCCTATCATATGGATTATCAAAAAAATATTCACCTATATAGACTTTTCCTCACTACCAGTCAACAATTTTGAGCATAAAGGATAACTAACAGTTACCAACATCGGAATTTTTGATGAATTGTAAAATATAGACATTTCACTAAAAATTTCTTTTGTAAACGCTCCATTTCCGACTTCAGATCAGCTCAACACTCCGGATTGAAGTCAAAAGTGCTCCGATGTTCGGACGGGCTGTCGGACGCGCTGGCTGCCACGGTGGCCAAGACGAAAGCGGCGGCGCTGCAGTTCC
>NJDD01001180.1:267409-278761 GCA_002245505.1 Calephelis nemesis | reverse complement strand
GGCGTTACTTTGCGGAAACCCATTGCAACAGAGGTAGTATAAGCCTTTTATTTAGTGCGATTTGGTGTTCTCTGTGGTAAAGTCTTTGACAAGGTTGGCGAAGGACCTGATAATTTATATTGTTTCCCGAGCTCTTACTTTTTTCGTGGTCGTGGAAGCTTCTCGCCCCAACAGTGACACTGCTTACCCGAAATTAGCGAAATGACAGCTTATTTTACATCTGATATAATATATTCAACCTATTTTATTTTGTTAAGAAATAGCATTACGGTTAACAATATCTCCTGTCCTGTGTCGAGGTTGTCGTTTGTCCTTGATCGAGAGATTAGCGTAAACGCCTAACTTCACCAACCAACCGCGAAGCACGTGTTCGATTATCGACAGGGGCAGGCATTTGTGTGGTGTACATCGATGTCTATATTTCCGGATTAGCCTACCTTACCTTTCTAGCTTCATGTTTTATTTTGTTGTATTGCACGTTTCTGAGATTGATATTTTTTGTTAATTGCTTCATATTGCGAAACTTTGTACGTAATGTCTTAGTGGTCCTTTTTTGTGAGCTCAACTTGTTGAAAGAGTTTGTAATCTGAAACATAATCAATTAAAACGTTGTAAATGAAAAATAGAAAGTTTGTATTAAATTAGAACCAGATTTTCTGCCTACTTTCTTAAACTTAAAAAATAAAGGGAATGATATTTTTTTTCATTAAGATGTTATATTTTAAGATAATGCTTATACATACAATACAATACAACACAATAACTCTTTATTGTGCACCAAATACAGATAAATTACAAATACATCAAATAAAACTTAAATTATAAGATACACAAAGGCGGCCTTATCGCTAAGTCAGCGATCTCTTCCAGACAACCCTCAAATATGGAACAAGATTTAACAGAATACTGTGTAATGGTGCTCTTAAAAATATAAAAATGCATCATATACTAGACAAAATAAATCGTCCTAAAAGCAGAAACCTGTTTTAATTATTGATATTAGAATTATGTCCCACGTGTAACATATTATGTCCCATGGAGTATATGACAATTATCACCTATAAACTTACCAAGTGCACCGAGTTTACGTAAAATTTCGATTTAGATACTGTAGAGCCTTTACTTCAAATTTGACCATGTGCTGTTGGCTGCTTTTCCTTTATAGTGGTTTAGTGAAGTGGATTTGGCCACCTCTTCTCGAAGGATATTTTTAAAGAATAACTTAAGAAATCAAAGTACCGAGATTATATTCGATCGAATATATCGAATAGGCTAGTTAGAAACAACATGGAAAAATTTAAATTTCGAAATATTGAGATTTCAAAGCGAAATAAACTAACACATTTTTTTGAGAATTGAACCTTTTTTGAGATATTTTCAAGTTTTTACAATCAAAGCTCAGTAAAACTGTAAAAATACCGACTCCAATTGCATTGCCAAGTCACGTTTTGATAGTCCTCTCTTCGAAAGACAGGTCATGACTACGAGGTTGTTCTAAGTATTCATTTTATCAAGATCCGTCTTATGCTACAATTAATGCACAAATTTACCTATGAAAATTTACTAATTTGGGGAGACTATCCCAAAAGGGTGGCCCGCCTTTTTTTTATGACATTGGAAGGCAAACAAGCAGACGGATTTCCTCGTGGTAAGAAATTCACGCCGCTTAGAGACACCAAAGGTGATAATGGTGCGTTGCCAACCTGAGGCCGGGATGTTGAAAGTAAATCTCCCTTACCCTCCGAACCGGAACACGTCAACGGCAAGCATTGGACATTATGGTGGCAGGAATAGGTAAGGTAGTGGTACTAATCCACACGAGTCGCTACGAAACTCTACCACCTAGTAGGATGTCACGGTGTTAGTGACGGTAAGCCTATGCTCGCCTTTTACGAGCTGCCTGGCACGAAGGCAGATGGTATATTCTGGAAAGGAGCCCGGACCAACAAATACAATCCTAAATCGGGTAAGTAGTTTTACGCTTGTATTTCAAACTTGAAATCAGCAAAATGTTTTTGTTATTGACATACCTACCTATTTTTATTTGACAAAAGTCAAAACCTCCCCACCTTCCATTAGATACAAGTCGTTACGGTTTTAGGTCTCACTTTATTTAGGTATGTAGTTGTATTACTATGTACTTGTACTTGTACTTGTACTTGTATATGAACACTGACAAAGTCCCAAAAAAAAGAAATATAAAAAGAATAAAAAAAACCTACACTAAAGTATTTAAAGGTTTATGTTAAATTACAGTATCAATTAGAATGAAATAGACTATAATTTTAACTAAGCCTTGGAGTACTTAAGCCTACGATTAATAATAAAATGGTTAGTAGTAGTAACAAGTAAGTCCAATACACCGTGTTGGTTCGGGCTCCTTTGAAGAATAGACCATCTGCCTTCCTGCCAGGCAGCGCGTTAAAGGTGAACAAAGGCTTACTGTCACTAACACCGTGACATCTGACTAGGTAGTAGAGTTTCGCAGCGACTCACCCGGATTGGTACCACCGCCTCATCTATTCCTGCCGCCATAACGTCATGACGTGTTCCGGTTCGGAGGGTGAGGTGGTTGTAAACTTACTTTTGCTCAAGACCTAACATCCCGGCATCAGATTGGCAACGCACCATTACCACCTTTGGTGTCTCTAGGCGGCGGAAATTTCTTACCATCAGGAAATCCGTCTGCTTGTTTGCCTTCCAATATCATAAAAAAAATAAAGTGATTACTTAATAAAATTGATTAAGTATTTCAAAGCGAGGTTTTGAGTCAAAGTGCTAGCTAGACTCGTTGTATAAACGCGAGAGTTGGGTAGGTATGTCAGAAAATGCATGAGAGTAGGATAACTGCGGCCGAAGTGAAAGCGCTTCGAATTATCTGTGGTGTAACTCTAGCTGACTGCCCACGTAACCGTGAATCCAAAAGAGTGTGAGTACGAAAGTGTTGGTGTTAAAATAAGAATGCCCTTTTTCATTGCCTCCGCTCCACTGGTTTGATCATGTGGAAAGAATTACAGATAAAAGATTGACAAAGTAAATTTTCTATGGGGGGAAGTAATTGTCTCTAAGATACATAGAATACATTAAGAATAACAAAATATAACTGTAGAAGTAAAAGAAATTCTATAAATGTGTAGCACTACTTACCCTGGTCCAAGCACTATTTTTAAATTTAACAGCTTGCCCCGAGTTCTCCTTGCTAAATAGATGTTGTTTTTCACTTCTAACACATTTTAAAAGAAGGCTGCACTCTTGCGGTGAAAAGTTCAATGATCTGCTTAGTCTGCAAGGAAGAAATTCTATCATGGTCATTTGACATGGCTCATCCTCGATTTCTTATATTTCAACAAAAACTTTTGATAAAATTATGAATAAGAATGAGACGGTTAATCAATAATCTAATAATAGAAGCTGTATTCATTAGATTTCTTAATAATTTCTGGATAATTATTACGACAATAATTATGCAAAATAAAACATATTTATATTAATACAACAATTTATATAACATACTTATTTATACATATTTTTTCCAGTCTACAACCTGTTTGGTTTTGGTAACCAATAGGGAGGGATCATCGGGCCCTAGTTTGAATATTACGGGCCTGTGATCAGAGTCTAGTTCGTGTAGCAGATACGCAGCGTAGCAGTGCTATGTCTATTGTACTGGGACTGTGATGGATGCTATGATCCTCGTCCATGAAAGGATATCTGGTAGGCTCGGAGGGAGCTACCAGGCTGAGGCCTTGCCTGTCCGTAAGCATATCCAGTTCGAGGCTGTTGCTGTTGTTGCGCTGGCATCGCCAAAGTATATTCTTATAGTTAAGATCGCCCATGTTGAAGAGGTTTTAGTCTCTCTCCAACCGCTGAGATAGGCTGATGTCGGTATGATGAACCTGTGTCCGGTCATACCCACCTGACATACTGACACCTCTAGGTTCTCCAGCTGCGGAGGATCTAGAGGGGCTATCGGTAGGTACCTTTTATGATAAATTAGGGTGCCGTCTTTGTTACTTAATCTGTCGTTTTTAACTAGGTTTTAATTCGCGATTTTTTGATCACGCCTACTTGGTGTAAGAAAAGTTTATTGTACGAAGAATATTTCTACGTTGTTCGTTTTTACAAACTCCCGTACTTCATCTTTTTGCCGAGCTAAGCTGGATGAGTTATACGACGCTATTGTCAGAGAGTAGCGTTTCACTCGTCGGGTTGTCCTATCAATTTAGGTTTTGGAATTGGGAAAATCTACGGATAGACTTTACTAAGACCGCATGCCTCGCTATTATTAATATGTGACGCTCGGGCTGCGTCAATTTGAGTTCCCGGATGAAGTCAGACACTTCGTCCGGATCGATGGCGTTAGCCATCTCGGTGATGAGAGCGAGGTCGGCCTCGAGTGGAGGACTTGGAGGGTAGAGGGGCTAGGAATCTCTTTCTAAAAGTAAGAAATACACACCAAATATATGGAAAACTTCGTTACAAACTTGAGAATAAGATGCAAAATTTTCTATATTGCTTTACGCCTACACAATTTTTTAAACTGGACCAATATTGTTTGAACAAAAATGGGTAATCAGAAAAAAATATTAGACTATAAAAATATTGTTTATGTGAAAAAAAAACTAATTTTTTCTTACAAAATAATATTACCTTGCATTGTCACTGTCACCATCTGCAAATAAACAAACAAAATTTAAATTAAGCATTTATGTACAATGTCGTCATAGGTATAGCTACACAATTAAATGTTGATAACATACCTAGTCCATTTTTTACGTAATATAATGTGCTACAATCTACTACTAATCTAATTTTAACAAACTCAAGCACATAAAACTCTCTGATTAATTTATTATTATAGTAAAATAAATTCAATAATCAGCATAAAATAATATAAAAAAAACGGACTACAGAACGTTGGCTACAGTACCCTAATAAAGACGGTGCAGGTGCACTGTCCATACTTCCAAATCAACCCAAACTACCACTTTAAAATTTTAACTGGATGTGCCCTCGCCGCCGATCATACATAAGGCACACTAAAAGTTTTGCACTTCTAGCTAATCGGAACTATTTGAATTTCAAATGTTATATTTTTAAAATGTTAGAAAACATGCCTTCAGATCTGTGGTCCTACTCTTTTAAAAAATGGTTCGACCACATGAAAAATTTTTTAAAATGTAAAGGAGATTATTTTGAAAAGCAATTAACATAATATTTTAGTCATAACTGTTGTTTTTTTAAGTTACGCAAAACTTATAGTGTGACTTATGTATATAAACAATCTAAGCCAAATAGTGCTAACAAAACTTGTCTTAAATCAATACGATTTATAATAACACGCATTGCAGTTTATTTTATAGGTATTTAAAATAATTGTCGAGAGTCCTATATTGAGATAATTTTGAAAATACAATCACTGTAAAAACAATAGTCAAATATTAGCCTTATTTTTCAGATCATGGCGGTTAAAAGGTTCAACAACTAGCAGCACATATTTTTATTTGTTTTTTTAGAGGCAACCGAGATGGCCTACAGACACCATTGATGATACAGGTGTGTTGCAGTTCTGGGGCCGGGATGTTAGGCCTGTTGTACAAGTCTACCAACTACCCTACACTTCATACAGGAACATGAACTAATCATTACGGTGGCCATTACCGCCATTTATCTCTCCTGATTTAACCAGTATTCTCCAGTGCTCTTCCTTGCAGATTAAAGTCAGTGTATCCAGACTAACAAAGAGTCGTTAAAAATTAAAATGTTATCTCTTGTTTGTAGTTTTTTTTAAAAAACTTGACTCTCACCTTCGGAAAGTTCTGTCATTTTATCATCTTCATCCCAATATGTTTCACTTTTGTGTTTGCCATCTTTTAGATTCATCTCTGTATCAAGCAATTAAAATTAGAAAAATTCAATAAGTCAATTTCATAAAGTAAAAACATAACTATATTATTTTTTTTATTTTTAAAGATAAACTTCAATTAATGCAAACTATATAATTGTTAATATATGGAAAATTCAACACTATGCAGAAAAAATTAATGCATTGGCCAATTCAAAATAAAATCCATTCATTCAATTTAGGTATTTCATAATGCATTTCTTAACTTATGAAATGCCAGATCAAGTGAATCCAAATCTGTTTAAATAGCTTACAATTTTTATTTGGTTTTTCTTCATAATTATTAAATTTATTAATTTATACTTCTTATACAATATCCTATGAAATATTTATATTGAACTTTACTCTGAAAAAACAAACTACTTTTGAGGTATTTGTAGAGGTACAAATCAATTTTAAATGAAAAGTGTGGCCCTAAGCAACTGCTAATCAAATATATGTTACTATGATTTGGTTGGACAGAATTTATTATTTGGTTACAAAATATTATTTGGCAATCCTATTAATATTATAAATGCGAAAGTTTGTATGTATGGATGTACGGATGTTTGTTACTCTTTCACGCAAAAACTACAAAGCCCATTACGATGAAATTTGGTATGTAGGTAGCTGAAGACCCAGAATAACATATAGGCTACTTTTTATCCCGGAGTTCCCGCGGGATTGGGACTTACGCGGGTGAAACCTCGGGGAGCAGCTAGTAATTAATATATCAATTTAATATATTTAAAGGGTGTTTCAAGTTTAAAGTACAATTAAAATTTTGGTTTAAGTTTTGATGATCTGGCTGATCAATCAACCATACATACATACTTACACATCTTCGTACCAAGTTCCTTGGTATAGGCACAGAGAATCGAGTGCAAAATGTCATATTTAAAGATCTGTCTAGCTTCCCATACTTTTATTGCTCTTTTTACATAAAGACCCAATTTCGGAGACTTTTATATAGTAATAAAATTGGATAAAGCCAGAGCAATATGATTGTGGAATGTCAACCAAGGTCACTCTGGGTATTTTTATACATTCACATTATATGTCTTTTTTTTTCTGTCATTTTTCCCCATATAACACAACTCTAATGGACTCCATTTTTACAACAAAATTTTTTTCATTCATCAGCTCTATCATAAAACTGGCCTACATAAACAAATTTTTAGTTTGGTTCAGCTCTGTTCGCATCAGTAATCGGTAAAATAAGTGCTATGAATAACATTGTTGCAACTAGATGTCAGCTGACAGCTCTAGTTTACATACAATTCTCATTTTAACTTTTTTCTGATTTTATTCGAAATCAGTCTGTATTACAATTACTTTCATGACATTAATTGTATAAATTATCCAGGTCAATCTAACTAAAGAAAATTACTCAAAAAATTTATTTTTATGTATAATTTAAAATATGTATTTCTTTTAGATTTTATGAACAAGAGCTGATATGAAAAAAGTGACTAGATTTCTCATATCAGCTTACCAAGTATACCCAAAATCAGATACAAAATCTTTGACACCAAAATGAGTTTAGGCCAGTGATAAGTAGTATCTTCACGCCCATATCCCCGAAGAGGTAGGCAGAGGCAAAACCAGGGCGCCCATAACTAGCCGAAGACACTAAGTCCCACAATGTGATAGGTGGCAAGCCTATTGCCAACCGGGCACATTTCCAATCCCTACCAACATTTTTTTTTATTCTAAAATTGGAAAAATCCGATTTTCTTTTTGTTGGCCTACCCAGGATTCGGACCCAGGACCTCGTGCAGTCAAGTCAACACCTGGACCGCTAGACCACAGAGGATAAGTAGTCTTCTAAAATACAGTTCGTTACTCACCACTTGAATCCGTTGCTTCTAAATTTTCGGCATTTGAGTCATTTTTAGCGCATTCATTCATCATAAAAAGTATCCTATTTAAAACATTATTACTGTTAATTAAACTTCCACTTGTATGACTACCATCCATTAAGTTTTTTGCGTGCTTCCTAGCATCCTTTTTCAGGTTATCCCATTTTGTTTTTAGGCATTCTGCACTTCTTGTATGTGTAAAACCTTCTTCATTAAATGACTTAGTAATCTTTGTCCAAGCAACTTCTTTATCATAGTTACTCTTGGAATTAGTACTTCTATTCAAAATGAAATATTGAAATTTTTCAACTAAATTAACTAAAGTTTGTACTTCCTGTTTGGAGAATGTAGGACTCCTAAAACTGTAAATTAAATAAACAAAATGTAAAAAACAAGCAGTTTTTTTATTCTGATCACTTACAAGGATAATGGTTTACCATCATATTTTGAAACATGAATGTAAACTATTATTTGGTATAAGAGAAAGCAATTTGAAGTAGCGTAGTACATTGAACCTCAAACAGGTTGAGGGAAAAGGAAAAGAAGATGGAAATGTAGCTTTGGCAGAAGCTGCTTTTTCTATATTCATATCATATAAAAAACTTGTGTCACTATGTATGTTGCCAATAAACTCCAAAACTACTGAACCAATTTTGATAAAATTTCTCATATATCTGTAGTTTGGTCCATCTTAAAAGATAGGATAGTTTTTATCCGGATGTTGGCTGGACGAAGTTCGCTGGGGCAGCTAGTATCCATATAAAACGTTTAAGTTATTCAAGAATCATCTTCCTTGGCAGCAATTCGTAATCCATAAACGTTTAATTAAGAAATAAAGAAGAAAACCTCTGTACGTGTCCGACTAAGTTATTATTGATTAGGACGGAAAAAACAATGTATTCTTATGAAAGGGTTTTTAACAATAACTACTAATTGCATGTATTGTATCATGGTTCTTACGAAATATTAAGCTTGTTAACCGATTCCTCTTGATCACTTTCACTCATGCTGGGTAACAAAAAGAGCTAAACAATATGAGATTACAATAAGTTCTCCTAAAACTATAAATGTGAATACGGTTTCACTAAAATGTAAAACATATTCAAATAAAAAATTGTCAAAAATTCAAAAATAAAACAATTTTTTGTTATGACATTTCATTTTTTTTTATTGTTGTTTTTTAATTTTATCCCAGTCAGGGATCTGAGTCCATACAGCCACATCTTTTGTATTAATAAATCTTTTCTTGTTATATATTTTCAATTCATGTCTTCCATATTAATTCTTTGTTTCAGTCATTAGTTACTATTTACACGTCATGTCTGGGTCTTGAGTAAAGCGGTGGTTTCGTTACACAAGCTCGTGTATGAGATTTGGCGGAAGCGAGAAAATTCACGATACACTAATTTCTTATGATTATTTCATTTGTGCACTTTCACTGAACAGAATTAAAGTAATTCCCACCTAGATTTAACTAATTTTACTCATAATTTACATTAAATTCAATAATTGTGAAAAAATTATGACCATCTTCATTCAGGATGGCGCCAAAAAACTTTTTTTTTCGCTAGTCTATAGTTAATTTGCCCCTTTCGGGGACCGGCTACGGCGACTTTTAGGCCACTCTGCCATGTCTTCAGTATTATTGAAGTCTGTATTTCAGTCATTAGTCACTATTTACCATTAATCTAAGTATACTATTTCCAATTTATAGTATATAGTATGCTATTTACAAAGTCATGTCAGGATCTTATATCGTAAGCATCGTCGTTAATCAATCACATTTAGTGAGATTTGGCGGCAGCGAGGATAATATACACGATACACTAATTTTTTCGCAATTATTTTACTTGTGCACTTTAGCTAAACAAAATTAAACTAATTCCCACCTAAATTAACTAGGTAGTTTTTACTCATAATTTACACAAAATTCAATAATTACGAAAAGAAACATCTTCATTCACGATGGCGCCAGAACTTTTTTTCTCGGCATTATCGTCAGCATCTGCCGTCACTTAAAGTTTGAATTATTTTAACCGATTCAGCAAAGTCGGACTTAAATTATTGAAAATTGGTTATAAGCTTTGAGTATTAAACCAACGTTGTATGTCGTCATAATATAAAGACATGTTGTAGTCTTGTGAGAGTGGTGGCCTCTTAAATTAAGCTCAATTCAGCGACAGCCAATGTCACCAAAATGAACAAATTTTTCAGAGTAAATAGGTGAACGAAATTCAATATTTGTTGTGAAAAATCCCTCCAATTTCAATTGACCAAAAGAATTTAATCTTTTTTATTCTGAGAAAAAAATAACTAAATATTCACTAATTAGTCCCCGTCGCGTGATGGATTCTAATAATCCTACAACAAAGGATAAACAGAAGTCTTATTTAAAAAAATGCGTACACAGTTATAGTTAGAGAGTTTTAAGATGTGTTTACCAGTAATTAACTCCAACAAATATTAACATGAATTTAAAAATACTTGGGGGCTTTTTTTAAATCATTTGACTGCAGGTGTGCCCAGTGTGAGTTTTTGAAATGATTTACTTTACTATCGCGTTTACGTTTAATGACCTATGTAAATGTATCGAGTTATTATCAGCGCATCTAGCGAATATTCGAAACAACTAAATTATTACATACATTTGGATATTCCAAACGCAAACTTGGTAGTAAAGAAAATTCATGCGAAACTAATATTCAACACACAGTTGCTATATCATAATGTCCACTAACTTAACAAAATCTTAATAATACAAATTTTATGTTTTAGTAAGTAATTGATGTTAAATTTTAATAATTGCAAATTAAATCAGAACTAATAAAAAATCCAATTTTCCAGTTTTCTAATAAAAAATATGTTGGTCGGGATTGGAAATGTGCCCGGTTGACGATAGGCTTGCCAACCTTCCACATTGTGGGACTTAGTGTCGTGGGTGCCTTGATTGTGCCTCTGCCTACCTCTTCGGGGATATGGGCGTGAAGATACTTTAAATCAGAACTAAAGTTTTAAATAAAACCAAAAAATCAAAACGTAACTACATGTCCTCTAATTTAACTATGTATCATGCATCCTTAAGTCACCAAAGTTACACACATAATGCATCTAAGTTAAAAAAGGTATCTTCAGATGATCTCTGAAGAGATAGGCAGATGTATGGCCGGGCACTGACGACCAGCCTAAGACTTCAAGACTCACAATGTGATACGTGGCGAATCTTTCACCTATCACACACTTAGCCAATCCTTGCCAACGCTGTATTAATTAAAACATTTGAAAACTAGGTAGATATATTGAAAACTGAAAGACGTATTGTTGGACGACCTCCCAGCCGGTGGACTGATGATCAGCGGTCAAAGTCACGGGGAGTCGCTGGTTACAAGCAGCTGGTGACCGTGACTTGTGGCGCTCTTTGGGGGAGAACTATGTCCAGCAGTGGACGTTCTCCAGCTGATGATGATGATAATGATGATGTCGTCTGAACCAGGGTTCATACTAAAATCACTTTATATGTGGTAAAGCTTTAAGAACTCTTTTTATTTTAGTTAAATGTGCTCGGTATCGGCAGAGCAGGGGTTGCGAAGAATCCCCGGGTGGACGCAT
>NJDD01001180.1:253822-265862 GCA_002245505.1 Calephelis nemesis | reverse complement strand
CGAAGGCAGTGTTCCAGAAGCGTGGACCAGAAGTGTGGTGGTTCTCTTTTTCAAGAAAGGTGACAAAACCTTATTAAAAAATTATAGACCCATCTCACTTCTGAGTCATGTTTACAAGTTGTTTTCAAGGGTCATCACAAACCGAATTTCACGCAGGTTAGTCGATTTTCAACCTCCCGAACAAGCCGAACAAGTAAGAAATTCACGTTGCCTAGAGACAGCAAAGTTGGTAATGGTGCGTTGCCAACCTGAGACCTCGAGCAAAAGTATCCGCCGAACCGGAACACATCAACGGCAAGCACTGACTTTATGGCGGAAGGAATAGGTAAGGCATATAGCGAATCCGGGCAAGTCGCTGCGAAACTCTACTACCTAGTCAGATGTCACGGTGTTAGTGACGATAAGTCTATGTTCGCCTTTTATGAGCTGCCTGACCGGAAGGCATATGGTCTATTCTGCAAAAAAGTCCGGACCAATAAGGGGTAGTCTATATTTAAAAAAAAACCATCAAATAATGATAAATGCGGTCCATGAGTTTGATAATTCTGACTTATATATTTTATTTTCTTTCTACTATTATAAATAAGTGTTTGACTTATTTATCACATCTTTTGACTTATTTATAATCGTAGAGTTACATCTAAAGCACCGGCCAAATATTGAAAATCGCTTCGGAATCGAGAACACTTTTTCCTGTATGAAGAAACTAAAAATTAACATGTTATTTATTAATTTAACTAATTTATTAAAGTAATAAATTAGTAAAACTTATTAATTTAATTCAACATAGATCGAAATGGTCTTAGTGCGCCTTAGTTTTAGGGCATATTTTATCAATTTCTTTTTAAGGCTGTCATCCACTTTTTTCTCATTTTTGGATCTTCAGGCACATAAAAAAAGAGTTTATCGGGTGTTTTAACTGTTGAATTGAAGCACTGAGGCATTATACAGTATTTTTTTGCCATTTTACCACAGAAAACTTTATAGTTTTTTTTTAGCAGCGGCGTACGAGCGAGCAATTGACTCTTACATTGATGGATAACCAAGGGTGTGACGTCAGCGCCTAGTGAGCTCCCGTCCGCGTTTTTAAAAATCTTCGGCCGCAAATACGAACTTTAATCGTTAATATCTCAGTGATTTTTTAAGATATGAAAATACTAAAAACACTGTTTTTCTTGTGATTTTTTTAGATTTTTTTGGCATTAAAAGTAAAAAACGTTTGTCAGATCCATTCTTGAAGTTGTGGATCAGTATGTGTACCTAGGTCAAACTGTTCAGTTAGGTAAATCCAACTTCAAGAAAGAGGTCGATCGCCGAATCCAACTCGGATGGGCAGCGTTAAGTTAAAGGGGATCTTCTTGTCCGAATTACCGCAGAGCTTAAAATCGAAAGTCTTCGACCAGTGTGTGTTACCGGTGATGACATATGGAACTGAGACTTGGCCGTTAAATGTGGGCCTCTTAAATAAGCTCAGAGTCGCTCAGCGTGCTATGGAGAGAGCTATGCTCAGTGTTTCTCTGCGAGATATGATCCGTAATTCGGTGATCCGCAAGAGAACGAGAGTAACCGACATAGTTCAGAGAGTCAGCAAGCTGAAGTGGCAATGGGCAGGCCACATTGCTCGCAGAACCGACAACCGCTGGGGAAGAAAGGTTCTCGAGTGGCCGCCCCGCACCGGAGGACGTAGTGTTGGACGACCTCCCACCCGGTGGACTGATGATCTGGTCAAAGTCGCGGGGAGTCGCTGGCTACAAGCGGCTGTTAATCGTGACTTGTGGCGCTTTTTGGGGGAGGCCTACGTCCAGCAGTGGACGTCTTTCGGCTGATGATGATGAAATAAAAATAAGTGAAGAAAAATATTTTTCTTTTTGTCCTAGAGTTTTAATTGAACCTTTTTATTCGAATTACTGATGTGTTGTCGGCCTCGCGGTTTTTACAACTTCATCGGACTTTGTAGTTTGTGAGCCGAGTAGAGTGCTCAGCCCGGGCCATCATTATTTCGATGGATTGGACTGTTTCCTACAACGCCAGCAACAAGGGCTGTCTCCCAGAAGATCAAAACTCGACTTGCACGACCACAGCACATGTTGTGATTACTGGGTGGACTTGATGTAGGAATAGCGGCTCGTCGCTCGGCGTCAGGCGCCGGGCGCAAGAGAAATATTTTCGTGAAGTGTCTTGTGAGTTAGTGTTTGGGTTAGGAGAGAGGAGGAGTTTGCCGCAGTTATTGGATCCAAAGGATCCGATTGGACGTATCTGGGAATTAAACCGGAATTCTCAGTTAGTAACTACAATTTATAAAAAATAAACTGTACTCGGATATAATTTTCTATGACACCGTTCGAGTAAGATTGAACAATTTTATTGTAATCCCATTTTGTAAATCAAGTAGTTTGACGTAAATAATTTAAATTTGACCGAGGCAGATGCTAACGCCAATGCTAAAAACTTGTATAAGAAGTCAAAATCAAATTATCAAATGTTAAATGACAGAAATCAGAATCCCAAACCAAATGTCAAAACAATGTGATTTTTCAGATTGCAGAATTCAGGAAAAAAATCCAATGTTTATTCAATAAAATAGGTAAAATCATTTAGAAGTAATGTCTACGTGTAAAAGAAATTGTGTTATCATTTCGCTTTAAGTTCAACTTTACAGAATTTAAATTAAATGATAATTTTGATTTGCGTAATTCAAAATGGCGGAATTTGCTGAGCTGTAGGTAATAAAGCAAGTAGAACTAAGTAGGTACCTCAGACTAAGGTACTGTGTAAAAAATTCGTAAGAAATTAAATCGAAAATAGGAAATACTCTATTTTTATATAATACTCATTCGGGTAAATGCATTTAGCAATTTGGTGTTCATTTTTTATAACTCAAGTAGGTAGTCAAATATGAAGGAAGTGGTATTAGCAATTTTAGCCTTCATATGTAGTGTATTCTTAGTTTTTATCTTTGTGTTATTTTGTAAGTAACCCAGTTTAACATATGTTTCACCAAATGTTTACTACATAAGTTTACAGAGTGTTTTGAAAGTGTTTCTTTTGTCTTTGTTACAGGCTGGTACATTGTGTGGAAAGCGTGTTTATCGAAATTTCGATTTGTTCGTGAGCTTTTAGGGGGTATGTCAGAGACCCCTCCGCCGACAGAAACTCGTCAGCCAAAGCCTAAGAAAATTCGACGTGATTAAGTTTAAAGGATAGAGTTATTGTATAAAATATTCAGTGTATTTTGAATTAGCCAAAATGAATATCAGATGTGCACGTCCTAGTGACCTGATGAACATGCAGCACTGTAATCTGCTTTGTTTACCTGAAAATTACCAAATGAAGTACTACTTCTACCATGGTTTGTCATGGCCACAGTTAAGCTATGTTGCTGAAGATGAAAAGGGCCACATTGTAGGTATGTAAAAACTAATGAAATATTTTTTTCCTAACTGGTAGGAAACTATCACAAATTATTGGTTTGTAGTTTAATTATATTCTCAAATACACATTAGCTGTTGAAAATGAACTCATCTTTGGCTTAAATCAATAGATTTGGTTAGTATTTATATTGACATAAATACCAAAATTAATTTTATTCTTTTTATTAAAAAATAGACTTAATTTAAAATTACGTAAGACTAAGATATTAAAATATAGTTTCATACAAAATTTTATCCCCCATTATAATCCTTTAGTGGTTGATTTTTGAAAAAAATATAGCATGAATTTAAATCAGGCTTACAATTATATGCATATAAAATTTCATTAAAATTGGTCCAAAATCTTTGTGAAAGCATAACTGATGAACTTTCTCATTTATAATATTAGTATGGATAATCTGTATTTTCTATTAATAAGGCATTTAAATGATCATGATCTACACAAATACTTAATTATTCATCCATTAGCTATTTGAAATGGTAATATTACTTATAGGATATTTAATGAATATCCCACATACCTAAATAGGGTTCTAATGCCGAGATGCCTTGTTGTCACTACATAGTATAAAACAAAGTTGTTTCAAAGTGATTGAAGAGGAAGGTGTATTGTATTCGTTTTATAACCGTGCAAAACTGGGGCAGGCTGCTTTTAATACTTAAACTTACGTACACAGTACGTACTTTACGTATGTAAACTTTTAAAAGTTTGAGAGTAGATAGAAATATTTATCTCTTACAAAAAATTAACTGCATATTTTTAAAATTCTATGTTAAGTAATAACATTTAATTAAAATAAGTAAGTATTCAAAAATATTATTAAGTTTCTTAAAAATAACTTGTTTCTAATTTTAGGCTATGTACTTGCAAAAATGGAAGAAGACGGAGAGGACAACCGCCATGGCCACATTACATCTCTTGCTGTTAAAAGGTCCCACAGACGTCTTGGTTTAGCTCAAAAGTTAATGAATCAAGCATCCTTAGCCATGGTTGAATGTTTTCAGGTTGGTTTAATTTAAACTTAAATAATCTGAATCTAAAAAAAACTGAATGTTTTGAAAAAAAGAAATTTCCATTAGAACACTGAGAAAATGTATTTCATTTTTATTTAAAATAATTGTTTGTGCTATGTAAAGAATAATTATTGTGGGCAAATATAAGGAGGTCTGTTGAAATACTCACAATCAGCACTCAAGGCTGCATTCCAACCCTTCAAGGGACTTGGCTTATGAATGTATTTTAGAGAATATAATATTATGGAGCAATTACATGGCTTATCAACAACTTTACTTAGGGAGTGAGTTAGGGGAATGGCAAAAATTACAGCACAGTTGTTATATTCAGGTTATTGAATTTATAACTTTCTAATTGGATGAATAGAAGATGAGCGTTAGGTATTCTGTGGTGAAAATAGTTATAAAAAAATGTTTGGCAAATGTTCTTAGGCAGAGGTGACAGCTTGGCGTGGTATGACCGGGCACTTGTTAGTTCTATTAATTTTTACACTCTAAAATGAAATTTATTAAAATTGCATCACTCACAATAATCACAAAAATCAAATAAAATTATGTATGGATTGTAGCAAGGGTAGATCATGCCCATGATATTTGCTTAGATTTAAAATTACAAAACTATCTTATTTTGAACTAGCACTTTAACCTTCACCTGTGACTTCATCAATTTATAATAGATTTTCATAAAACTTTCACCCCTTAATAGTCTTGGCTGTTCATTTCGTAGAAAAAGTAGCCTATTCATAATCAGAATTAAATGGGCCCAGCAGTTTAAATAAAAATTTAAAAGACAGATGAACATTTAATTAATTTTGTTGCAGGCTAAATATGTGTCTTTACATGTAAGGAAAAGTAATAGAGCAGCATTGAACCTTTACACTAACTCCTTGGGCTTTAAAATCCTTGAAATTGAGCCTAAATATTATGCAGATGGGGAAGATGCTTATTCTATGATGAGAGATCTTAGTGCATTTGCAGCAGATACTAAAACTGACAATCAGCCTACGGACAGCTTGGAAATTAAGTCTGAATCTGCTGTTGTATCACAGTGCTAAGTTTTATAATACATTTTAAGGCAATAAATATATTTACAATATAAAACAAGTGTTTTATTGATAATTTAATAGGTACATTAGGATATCACAAAATTCACCATTAACATATTTGGTGTTACCAAGAATTCTGCCTGACTGTTTAATTTTAAAGTATTGCTGAGTTTTAATTAAGGATTTGGTAAACCAAAAGCTACTACAGAGGCTCAACATTGACATTAAATTAAATTTTTTGACACTGCATGTCTAAGCAATCCATAGAAATGGGAATATATAAAAAAGTGCAACAATATTTCATAGCAAACATAGACCTTAAACCTATAGACCAAATCGTGTAGTAAATAGAGGTGACATTGTACTTTATAGTCTTTATTACAGTTTATATTATTAACACGTTCGCGCGCGGTACGTCGGTGGGCGATAGAAGATAAAAAACTAACGCGACACTACGTCGACAGTCGTTCAAGTTTGAAATCTAGTAATCCCAAGTACGTCGACAGGCAGAATTGTTTTCTATTAAATATTAGCGGATACGTTTTTTGTGTCACCGTACAAACCCTCAGCAATTTTCTAGTGCCACTTTGAATGGTAAAAACTTACTTGAAAGTGACAGCCATATCTCCACTACATTGAAACACTGCACACAGACACAATGTCCGTCGGCGGTCGCGGTCAATAGACTTTGGTTCACTCGTTTGGTCAGTGCGCATTTGCTAGCGAACTGGAGTGGGTGCGTGCGAGTTTTGCGCTTTTATTTGTGAAAGGTAATATCATTATAATAAGAATATTTACGTGTACTTGTGTATATGTTATGTGTTTAGTATGATTTATTACACTATTTTATTTAGAAATCGAAGTTATATGGTTGTGTTTTTACCTTTTAGATGGAATCCTATGACCCATACCAAAGGGAACAAAATTGTTTACTAAAATTATTTGACAAAGCTTCATCGTCAGAACCTAACCAAGATCCTTATGCAGATGATGGAGAATATGGTTCCTACCAATGCTATGTACCTTTTGATGTAGATAATTGCAGTAGTTCCGATTCAGAAACCGTGGTTAGAGTAAGTCAACCGAACAAGTCACGACGACATGTCGGTGGATCGTCTGATTCAAGTAAGTCTTCTACCGATTTATCAGATGTTCCTGACCAAAATTTATCACAATCGGAATATCAAACTGAGCAAGAATCTCAACAAAACGAAAATGTTCAGCCTTCTTCTAAGGGAACTGAGATAGAAAGAGATCTACTAAGTCATAATTCCCCGTCTTATAGTAACAACAAGCCAAACAACGACGACGAATCGGAGCATCAAACTGAGCAAGAATCTCAGCAAAACGAAAATGTTCAGCCTTCTACTAGTAGAACTGAGATAGAAAGAGATCTACTTACTCATAATTACCTGTCTTATTTGTAACAACGAGCCAACGGACGTGCGATGGCTGAAGACGTTCTGTCATTTTGTATGGTATTCGCAAGCGGACCTGCGCAAGTACGCCTATGGACTTAGTATGGAAAAAATATGTGTCAAAATGCCAAAATTTGTCATGCATTACAGCGCGCGAACATGTTAAAGATTATAATGAAAATTCTTGAAGTACCTTACTGCCGCACTGAGAGACGTTGATGACATTTAATCTATCATAAAGTCACAATTTTGTATTGTAAATTGTGAATAAAATAGTGAATTATTAAAACATAATTGACAACACTGAGTGAGGCTGTCAGACAACTTTTGTTAAAAAGAAAGTAGAATAAAAACAATAGAAATACATTTCTACTTTAATCAAGTGTCAAGATCATCTTCATACAAATGATTTAGTTTTAATTCAACCTTTATATCATTGTTTCTATTTTGAGGCTCTTTTTTAATAACTGTTTGTTTTTTAACTTTTTTCTTTGATACACCAACTACATATTCGGGCATTATAACTTTGTTACTTTTAAAAACAGCTTGCTGTTCTTCTTTAGGCTCTTCCTTTATTGTCTTTGATATTTTAAATGTTGGTTTCTTAAAAATTGCTCCAGTTTCATCGATATCTTCTTCATAATTAATTTCAACATTCTGGTCTTCAAGTTTACGCAGTAGAGCAAGTGCAGTTTCAGTATTTGTTTTCTCTGACATTTGTTCTGGGGTAACATCTGCTAACGAGTAATATACCCATTTCTTCGGATTTTTTATATAATCAGGAATAGTTCTGGCTCGCAAACATTCTCGTATGTTTGCATCTGACCTTTTAAAGATACTTTCTTTGCCTCTAAACTGCTTCATTTCATGCTTAAGTTTGCGGTACACATGTTTGTCGATAGTTCCATAACTCTCAGGAACTGAGGCTTTATTGTCTTTACAGAAACTATACTGGTCTTCTGCACTTTTTAACTGATTAAACAAATTTTTCTGCCTTTCGTGGAAGGACGACATTTTGCTGTGGTTTTAGACGTCTAAACCATACAATTCACAAACATCAAATATTTTAATAAACCTGTGAATTCCGTGTTGTTTTGTTAATACCATGAAGTAACAATTATTAATTAAATTTACGAAAAACGATATAAAATCTTACTCAAAGATCTCACAATCTATTTGCTTATAAAAACGCAGTTGACAATTATTTATTAACATTTGACAGTGATGCCACCTCGCTAAAAAAATTCACTAGATTTGGTCTCTGAACTCCCTAGATTTCAAAAAACAGTTAAATTTCATGAAGAACCACAAAGAACGCGCTTGATACAAATAATTGCAATTCTGAAAACAATATAAAAACTTATATAACCCACTATCTTAAACCTTCTAAAAGGTAACAATATATTTTTATAAGTTTATTTTGGATTTGCAAATTTAGAGGGAGCGCACATGGGTCACTTTATCGCTGCGTTGTTAAATCTATGGTTGAACAAAAACTTAGCCTAACGGAAAGAAATGGTGTGGTCCTAATATCGCCTTCTCATTACACATTAGTTAAAAATTAGGAGTTTCCGTTTCCAACATTAAAAATTGCTGTAATTTAACCGAAATAAGATTTTCTTACATTTAATAATATTGCAATCACCGCCATTTTTATGACAGTCCTTTTCTCATCCTATGATGTTTTATTGTACAATGTTTAACTTAACAATGGCAATATTGTCATTGTCTCAGCTTTTGATGGGATTCATACGACTTAGTATCATCGTCATATTAAGTTAATTTTAAAAATAGTGATTTAAGTTGATGTAAAACGTTTTTATTAAGATTTTGTCGATAGCAGCTATAAACTTTAATGCCCCTGGCTTGAAGTTCATTCTGCAGTTTTTCGTAGCTACAATCGAGCCTAATTAATTATCTTAACTTTATGTGTCATATTAAACAAGACAATTATACATCTTGATAGTATATGTTGTATTAAATGTCCAGAAAGTTCATTGTTTGTCAAAATATCAATATTTACTTCAATAGTTGACACAATATAGTAGAAAACTCTACGTTTATAACACAACACAAAATTTTACGCAACTAAAAAAAGCAAAAGAGACGAAGCTTTCCCCGTGTTCGTCCGGGCTCCTTTGCAGAATAGACCATCTGCCTTTCTTGCCAGACATCTCGTAAAAGGCGAGCATAGGCTTATAGTCGCTAACACCGTGACATCTGACTAGGTGGTAGAGTTTCGCAGCGACTCGACCGGATTGGTACCACCGCCTTACCTATTCCTGCCGCCATAACGTCATGACGTGTTCCGGTCCGGAGGGTAAGGTAGCCGGTAAACTTACTTTTGCTTGAGGCCTAACATCCTTACCTCAGGTTGGCAACGCATCATTAACATCTTTGGTGTCTCTAGGCGGCGTGAATTTATGTGTATATGTTAAGGTACTCATAACAATAATTTTACTATCACAAACTTCAAAACTCATCATCATAACACTTATTTAATTTAGGTAAATGATAATTACATCCTCAACAAAATGCACTACCTTTAATTAATTTGAAGAGTAATAGAAATCAATTTTTCACATAGACTCATACAATAGGTACTTGTGGTGCGTCTGTACAAGTATAATTCTTAAAGCTACCACCGACAAGCTTTTTCGACCATATGACTGGTAAAAAGGATTAGATACGTATCTACAGCGACAAAAAAATTGCTATCTGGTTTACTTGGACACAATCAGACATAACTTAAACTGAAGTTCAAATTTGATATAGACACCTTAATGGTATTTATACCTTTTCACAAATATGTCAAAACATGTAATTATTATTTACTCCTTATAAATATTAATGTGTATTCGTTAAATAATGGTATTCATATCAAATAATGTATTACAAGATGACGATTCCCCGAAATCAAGGAAAATAAAAATCGCCAAATATTTTTTACTGATTTTTTTTCCAGAACATTATGTCACAAACCGAAAATTCACTAATTCTAGTGAAATAATCACTAAGGTGGCAATGTTGACATTTGGTATTGATTTGACATTTGACGTAGACGATTTGACAATTGACAAATATCATTTGACCATAGACTTTTATTTTTTGTTGCTGTTTTTGTATTTTGTTTACTTCTGGGACAAGCTAAAACCATTGATCATACTGCCACGTTTTCTGTATCAATAAATTCTTTTTCTTATTTATTTCCATTTCAATCGCAAGTCGTTAGGAAATGTCATATCAAAGACTAAAGACTCAATTTGAAAGCTTTAGCCACAATGAGGAAATACTCTAATTTGATAGTTGATACACTAATTTCATCATAAAGATTTCACTTTTGTGCTTTAATTAAACAAAACTTGAACTAATTGTCACCTAAATGAACTACCTTTACTTATAATAGACACGAAGTTCAATAATTATAAAAAACTACGACACTCATGGACCTTCAGATTGATGTGAAATACCATGGATGATGGACGTAATATTTTAAACGGGACTGAGCACTGAGCACTATTTAAAAAAAATGTGGAGACAAAGACATCATCCATGGCATGTGTCAATCATGCATCATGCATCACATCAGCGCAAATGTTGCGACCGCGCAATATTTTCGCCGCAAATACCGCCGTGGATGTCATTTTGTACAGGGTTTCCTATTAATAGTGTATATTAGTGTACGTGCTTGTGCGTGGGGGGAAGTGGGGATACGACAAAAAATCTATCTCCAATACTTTGCGATGTATGCAATTTTTTGTAAAATTTTGAAAAATCCCAGTTTTTCACACATTTGTGGGCATCACTATTTAAGGTCTAGTTCGTTTTTTTTCTAATGTGGTGCCCAATGATGGTGTTCTTAAGTTACTTTTACAAAAACGCAATTAAATAATCTAGTAGTTTACCAGACGTCCTTAAACGTCAATTTTAATTTTGAAATTATCAACTGCTAAGTTTGAGCATCTGTGGTGTAAAAACATGTAAAGCACCCGGCATGAGAAGCTAGAAATTATGTAAACAAACGTTCGGGAGTTAACAACATTTGGTTCAAAGATAAAAGTATTTTTTTTAATATTTAATTAATTAATAATTTGAATATGTATAATAAATTACGTATGTTTTGACATTTTTTTCGTCGCAAATTGATTTCCTTTGATGTACTGGGTACTGGCTTCATTAAACGTTAATACACAATAACAAATAATGGATAAAAAAAATTAAAATTAAGGCAACAATTAACAAAACTAACAACAATAACAAAGTGATAAGGAAAAGATAAAAAAATTAACTATAACAACCAAATCCGCGATTTTAACAAAGCAATGAAAAATTCAAAACTCGAATGACGCGTTTATTTCCAAAAGGTGTGCATTCCCGGCGACCGGCGCGTCCCCGCAAAAAGAGAATATAATCACTACGTTTTAAGAGACGGGACTTAGTACTTTAAAAAAACAATCAGTTTACATCGCACTATGTTACCAACAAAACGTCACGTAAATGTCAGTTTTGACGAAAGTACGAATCTCACAGATAAAATACAGCTGCTGGGCAATATATTCATTTTTATCGATATCGATAAAATATAGGCCATAGGTACCGGTGGTATAAATAAATACAAACCAATACTAATTTATTTAATCCCTATTAGATCAGATCAATATTCACATTTAAATCCAACGTACACTGGATAGTAATTAATTAAATTAAAATATAAATAAATAAATTAGAAATAGTAAACAAATGCCACGTTGGACAAACATGAACACAAAAGGACAAAAGAAAAGTAAAAGACTTTTTACCGTGCATATTTTTTTATTATCAAAGACATAAAGATATACTGATTATTGTAATATATTTATTGGTTCAATTGTGTACATTTGATAAAAATATTAATTGTAAGTGTAATAAATTGTAAAGTATAAAGATTTTTTAATTTAATTTCCTTAATATATATATACAATCGCCTCTGTGGTCAAGCGGTCTTGTCTACATGTAACTTAGACTTGACTGCATGAGGTCTCGTGTTCGAATCTCGGGTCGGCCAACAAAAAGAAAATTGGATTTTTCCAATTTTCTAATAAAAAAAAATGTTGGTCGGGATTGGAAACGTGCCCGGTTGGCGATAGGCTTG
>NJDD01001180.1:208815-230131 GCA_002245505.1 Calephelis nemesis | reverse complement strand
TACAAGATTTGTTAAAAGAGACAACGAGAAGCTGTTAAGTTATATGTCGATTCATTCGAGAACATTGTTGCACTTCTTTATATACATGTATATACATATTCCCATTTTTATGACAAATAGTTACAATGACAACTTTTATCCTCTTATGACTACCATAAGAGGATAAAAGTTTGTATAAAAACTTTGGTGATAGCGACAAAATTAAGCCTGTATGGTCTTTAAATTGACATTGCTTTCATTGTACAGAAAAAATGGAGTTTTTAGCTGAGTTTTGCGATAGTATCCAATTATTTACTCAGTCGAAGTATGCATGACGTTTGTATCCTGCATCAAGTTTCAGGAGTCGTAGATCGTGGATATTCATTTGATCTTCTGTGGTCCTGCTTTGAGTTTGATATTTTGAGGTCTCAGGTTCACGGGGTTGGGCAAAAAAAAATGTATTTTCTGCATCTATAAAAATAAATCCCCATTTCGCGTGTTTTAGTCATCACAAAAGGTTCTTACAAAGAAAGAAACCGGAAAAACTTTACAGAAAATGGGAAAACAATACTTTAATCACGACGAACTGTTAGTAGCAGTTTATGTCAAGCAATACGAAGTTCGCCGGGTCAGCTAGATTTCTAATAAAAATATCGTTGCCCGGGATTGGATATGCGGCCGGTTGGCGATAGGCTTGCCACCTAGCACATAGTGAGACTTAGTGTCTTCGGCGTGTTATTATTAAGTGTGTTATTAGTAAAATGTATTATTTAATGTTTATTTATGCTTAAATTACATTTAACTACTATTTTTTTATTAACTACTACGTTTATACTTTTAAATTTATTTTGTATCTCTTCAGTATCCCGTCTTTCCTGATTTTCTAATGGACTTCTTTGAGCGATATTACCGCTATGCATACATATATTTTTATGTTTTTGTTTACTGTCTTGTATGTTTGTATTGATATTGTATAATGAAGAAATCTATACATATAATGAACCTTATTATCCTGGGCATAAAATGGGATACGTTTTATCCTGGAAAAATACGTAGAAAAAAAGGAGATCATAATTTTTCAGTTTTATCACGCGAAGACCGACATCCGCGCGAACGGAGTCGCGGGCGGAAGCTAGTATTGCATGAATCGAGGTTCAAGAGTAACCCTACTCTTCAAATGATACGATCTCATAGCCAGGAATGATGATAAAAAGTAAAACTTACCAGACATGACATCTGTTGTCACTTTCCGCAACTTGTGCAGTCTAGACTGAAAACAGAAAAAATAAAGAATAAATAAACAGGTAACTCTGAAAAATCTAACTGTCCAAACGCAAACATGGTAGAGACTAAATCCTTGCTAAAACTCACCCTCCCTGCCTGCTCAATATTCTGTGACGCAGCCAGGGCTGTATTCAACTGGCACAACATAATCCAATTAAAGGGATGCAACCCTGCAACTAATTTCATAAGCCATTGACTGTGTTCAAACATTTTGCTATTTGACTTAAAATGTTCGAGTTTATTTACATTTATTCAATAAGTAAATAAATATCCCTGGACAAGTAAGCAAATTATATGCTTGAATTATGGGGGTTAGTCAACGATTCTAATACATATAAATACTTAAATAGATACCAGAATAAATTTAATAAACACCCAGACCCGGAAATGCAGACATCTAAATGTTTATCACAAAAATGCCTGTCCCCGTCGGGAAACCCGATGGGGACCCGAGCCTCGCGGTTGGTTGGTGTAGATAGGCGTGTACGCTAGCCACTCGACCAACGAGGCTGTCAAATCATAAAAGACCGGATTCCACATTCACACAGAAAAGTAATCAGGATACTTTTAAGCAGTTATTAATTTTTCACTTTCCTTTTAAGTGACCTTGTAAAAAGGAGGTAATATGTTCGACTTATATATTTTATGTACGTAAATTTGTTAATTAATGTGCGTATGTTCGTCGATTTCCTTCTCCGTCATTTTAACCGACTTTTTTTAATTTAAAGAGCGTGCCTATAACATCTGTGGTGTGTTTATACCACAGTTATATCTTTCCATCAGGAGAGCCATAAGCTTGTTTGCTTTCTCATCAGATAAAAAAGAGGAGGTTCCATTAACACCAAGTTTGGATCTGATGACGATAATGGCACTGATGTAAAAAAAAAATCGATTCGTTGGAGCATAGTCGAATTTTTCGAGCATAGGCTTACCGTAACTAACACCGTGACATCTGACTAGGTGGTAGAGTTTCGCAGCGACTCACCCGGATTGGTACCACCGCCTTACTTATTCCTGCCGCCATAACGTCATGACGTGTTCCGGTTTGGAGGTAGCCGGTAAACTTATTTTAGCTCGAGGCCTAACATCCCGGCTTCAGGTTGGCAACGCACCATTACTACCTTTGGTGTCTCTAGGCGGCGTAAATTTCTTACCATCAGTAAATTCGGCCTGCTTGTTTGCCTTCTAATATCATAACAAAAAAACAACGAATTCATGCAAATGAAGCGAGTATTTTTGTTTGATGTATTTGGACTTATTGGCAACAACACCGTGAACAGGTCATCGTCTCACGATCTTCCATGATTCATACACATTACGTATGGATCGTTTCAGATTGCTCGTAAAATTGGATCAGATATTTTATTTAAATTATCCATTTTATTTGTTTCTGGATTTATGAGTAATCTCAAAATCACTTAGATATTTAAGTATTCCACGTACTGAGTGGCGATTTTATTTATACCAATAAAAATGAAATGTGTTTCACATAAATCACAATTTTAAAACATGTAAGGTCAAAATGTTGAAAGCTTTATTTGAATAAGCGTCATTCGTAGTGGTTGGTATTCTTTGTCCGGGTCTTCTATGTAGAATAGACCATGTACCTTCCGGGTAGATTGTAAGAGGCGTGTATAGGTTTTATGGCTCTTTTCCAAAACAATAAGATGACCACTGATAGTTCTGTGCAGCAACTTGCCCGGATCCAGCGTTTTAACGACTCATACGCCGCCACAATCACAGTATTATGTTTCGGTCCAGAGGGAATACAATAAACTAGCACATACATATACCTACACATAGGCCTAACATCATCTGTACATAATAAATCTGTAGAAGGGTCGATTCTGTGCATTGAAAATATTGAAAAATAAATAGAAGGGGGTGCTACTGGATCGATACCAAACCCAAATATGTGATAAAAAAAATTGTCTGTCTGTATGTTCAGGCATCTAAAACTAACGGTTCGATTTCGATGAAACTTGGTATAATTATACCTTATTATCCTGAGCATAAAATGGGATAGTTTCTATCCTGGAAAAATACGTAGAAAAAAAATAAATCTTAATTTTTCAGTTTTAGACCGATATCCGCGCGGACGGAGTCGCGGGCGAAAGCTAGTGACTAATATGTTGCCAACCTCTCGGTTTTTACAACTTCACCGGGCTTTGTGGGCCAAGCAGAGTGCTCAGCTCGAGACATCGTTATTTAGATGGATTGGACTAAAACCTACAAGCCAGCAACTAGGGCTGTCCCCCGGGAGACCGTACCTCGACTTGGTGTTGCGTTCTGGTTACTGGGTAGACTTGATGGAGGAGTAGTGGCTCGCCGCTCGGCGTTAGGCGCCGGGCCGCAAGAGAGGTCTTCGTCGCCTAGACCGGCGGCGACGGTGTAGTGTAGTGTCCTGTGAGTTAGTGTTGTTTGTGTTGGGAGGGAGGCTCGCGTTTGCCGCGGTTATTGGGTCTGGAGGATCCGATAGCACGAGACCCGGATCCATCGTTATAACTACTCTTACGCCACCACAATAACAGGTCCGGTTCCGGTCCGGAGGATATCCAATAGACTTGCACATTATAGGCCTAACATCACTAGATAGCGACGCACCCATCACATCTATTGTGTCTATAGGCCACGATTGTTCTTTCCCATCAGGAGATTTGTGTGCTTGTTCGTTGTTTTATAACAGAAAAAATATGCAAACCTTAATATCTGTGACTGAATTGTTTACATTTTAAATGTAAAGGAAATGATCATAAACATGGCGAATATTGTTGAACTCGAGACCTCATGTTATCAACGCTAACATAGAATTTATTACAATATGAATGAATAAGTCTATGGCCTATGGTGCCTACAACACGATATCTTCGGTTTTCAACCGACTTTAATAAGGAGGAGGTTATACATATTTTTAATTCCTATAAATCAATTTCTACGTCGTTTCTAACCCGATTTAAAAAATTCAAAGAACTTCCGAAATACTTCCAAGGTCTTTTTGGAATATATTGGAAGGCAAACCAGCAGACGGATTTTTTGATTGATCGAGACACCAAACCTGAGGTCAGGATGATAGGATTCGAGCAAAAGTAAGTTTACCGGCTACCTTACCCTCCGAACCGTAACACGTCATGACGTTATGGCGGAAGGAATAGGTAAGGCGGTGGTACCAATCCGGGCGAGTCGCTGCGAAACTCTACCACCTAGCCAGATGTCACGGTGTTAGTGATGATAAGCCTATGCTCGCCTTTTACGAGCTGCCTGCTCAGGCGTGATGAGATGATCAAATGAAATGGATACCATTTTCAACCGACGAAAAAAGGAGGAGGTTCTCAATTCGATCCGTATGTTTTTTTTTATGTATGTTAATCGATTATTCCGGTGTTTGTAAACGTATTTTCCAAATTATTTTTTTAATTGAAAGCATATACTCCCGCGGTGGTCCCATTGTAATTTGGTCCAGGTCTACATTAGCATTCATGAGAAAACCACATATGTTCCAAATTTGAAGTCAGTTTTTTGGAGTTTTACTGCGTTTAAATTATTGTATACAAGATAATCTTATGCTTTTTACTTCAGGCAACTGCATAAGTATGGATTGTTAAGACAGAAACGAAAAAAAAACTTTAATGTAGGTAGTAAGTATGTAAGTAAGTACAATGAAAACAGAGCTGAGCCCTTACCATGAGTTTACGACTGTAAATTATTTGTATGAAAACTTTGAATAGAACTATGTATTGGTAACTAAGAGAAACACACTTTTATAACAAAAATGTGATGAATTTCGTCACGTAACTAACTTATGGTGATGGCTCAGCTGATTAAAAGACCTGTAGTTTGTCATTTGAATAACCTATTTTGGATATAATTGTTTTGAAAATACCTTTAAATAAAGATACAGCTGAATTATATGAGAAAAACCTATAGTATTAAGCGAAATAATTATCACCAGATATTATACATATCTAAACCTTTGCTGCACATCGAATCGCTTTCTTGTAGAAGTAAAATTATTTTTAATTTAAGACACATGAGCGTTTCATTTTCCTGCGACAAATTGCCGCTTGCTAAAATTGAATTTTGTAGAATTGATGAAGTTACGCTGGAGCAGTAATGTCAAATTACACTCTCTGATCAACATTTAGCTTAAAAAATCTTCACGCCCATATCCCTGAAGAGGTACGCAGAGACACAACCTAGGCACTCACGACTAGCGAGTGACTGCGTTTCAATACGTCATCAAAGAGACTCCTATGGACTAGTGGCAAAGTGATTTTCTCAGAGGTTCCATTGTATTTCGGTGTACTGATGTAAATGGACTCTAGTTTAAAGCCTCTGTGGTCTAGCGATCCGGCGTCAGACTTGCCTTCTTGAGGTCCGTTTCGATTTCGAGGTCGGGCAAAAAAAATATATTAGAAAAAGTATATTTTCAATTTTCTAATAAAAATAACGTTGCCCTCGTTTGGATATGTGTCATTTGGTGATTTGCTTGCCACCTATCACATTATGGGACCTAGTGTATTTGGCTAGTCGTAGGTGCCCTGGTTGCGCTTCTGTCTACCCACTTGGGGGTACGGACGTGAAGATACTTTTTTAGTTTGAAGAAACATTATGATACTTACAGTTTACTAATTTTCTTAGGTTTTGATTTCCTGAGAATTTTCAGTTTCGTAAACACCAAACTTGTCAATGATGCCCATGAGAGTGAGAATTAATCGACCACCAAATTTGTATATGAAAACGTGGAGCTCTGTAGACTTGGAGTCGAGTATGTCATTTTAAGTTAGGTACTCTTGAACCTCACCCTGTGATTTTAATTGACATTATTACATTATACATAACTATACAGATACAGTTTGTATATCTAGTACCAAAACTGTAAGTAAATACCTAACACAAACGTTTCCTCACTAAACGGGATCGTGAGAAATAATATAAACAGGTCTTCATTAAGATGTTTGCACC
This sequence comes from Calephelis nemesis, assembly GCA_002245505.1. Taxonomy (NCBI): domain Eukaryota; kingdom Metazoa; phylum Arthropoda; class Insecta; order Lepidoptera; family Riodinidae; genus Calephelis; species Calephelis nemesis. Next base: position 223,906 of record NJDD01001180.1, on the reverse strand, counting down.
AGAGGCTAATAGAGCGAAAGTTTTCCTTCTAGTTTTCAACATCCAATATTACTCTTGACCTAGATGTATATAGGGCAATACTCCACCGCGCCCGCCATACACCTCTTGTATTTGGAAATACAAATTCTCAATGGAAATACTTTGGTAGACTGTTGTTGTCAACAAAAATATTAATACAAGGGATGCCCGCGACTTTGTTCGGGATGTTTTGTATTTGGTATGATACCTATTTGGCCCACCTTTGCAGAACGCTAATATTTTTTTAATAATAATGCTTATAATGTACATTATATCAATAAATGAAACATTACACATACCACCATGCATTTGACACAAACAAAATGGTAATATCAATATAAGAAGAATTCCTCATGAATTGTTTTATCTATTGTTGAAAACTGAATGAAAATCCCTTCAGTACTTTTCGAGTAAATCGCGAACAGACAGACAGACGCGGCTGGGGACTTTGTTTAATAATATTATGTACTAGCTGCCCGCCCTCGCTTCGCTTCGGTTATTCAAGAACAAAAATCCAACAAATACTATAAATGCGAAAGTTTGTGAGTATGTCTGGACGTCTGGATGTCAGTATGGATGTTTGTTAGTCTTTCACGAAAAAACTACTGAACCGATTACGATTGATGTTTGGAAACAAAGTAAATGAAGATGGCGTTCTTATCAAAAAGATTATTAACAATAGAACCTTAATAAACTTTGAACATTGTATTTTAATAATTCATATTGAATAACTGATAATTAAAATTTATTGTGTTCGAATTTAGACCACTAGACTAGTAAATCGACATAAATTATGGTAGGTGGATAAACTTTTGCATTCTTATTTCAGGGAGGTGCTTCTCCATCTATACATACTATCCAATATAAAACAAAAAATGAACATATATAGCAACATACATATTTACATACGAACACAAACATACTCTCGAAAAGCATTACTCTCCCGCAGGGTCCGTAAGGAAATTTTTTTTATCTACTTTCCAGACCGGGGGATGCAGTTGCACCCCCTTGCACCCTGCTGCCGGCGCTCATAATTCTTATTATTATGATTGGAACTTACCCTAATACAAATTCCGGACACATGCTGAAAATAATCTGTAAATTAAAATATTGTTCTAAGCTCCGGATTTCAGGATGTTTGGTGACTATACTGCGTGATGTTTAGTCTGTGATTTCTAAACAACAAAACGTAAGATTTGAAAAAAAATATCAGGTGCATTTAGATATTGCAATCCGGTCCGGCGGATCAGGTAATCCGGCGGATCCGGTGTGTTTAAGAACCTACCAGATCCGGTGAGTCGGGGCCGGATCAGGTGGCGGATCCGGTAAAGCAAAACATTCGATATATATAAATATAAATCCTGCAAAAAAAATATAGGGAAAAAAATGAACGAAATGACTGCGTATGAAGTAGAAGGAGTAAAAGGAAAACACTTATCACTGATCTACAGTTACTTAATGGCGATTAGGCCATCCAGTGTTTAGGCAGAAAGGGCCTTTTCTACTGCCGGTTATATTTGTAGTGCCATAAAAAACAGATTAGGAGACAGTACAATCAACACGATCTGTCTCATTAATAAACACGGAGTAAAGAACGCCAAGGTTCAACCTGGTGTTAAAGTCTCTATTACAATGTGATACAGACTATAATATCAACTTAATTTTACTCAGAAGTTAGTCCACGTTTATTAATAAGACGGTATATATTTTCTTAGATCGTTTTTTCAGACACAGAAATAATATTCACTTGCATTTGGCATTGCAAAAAATAAATGATTCGTGTTTTATTGTTTCTTAGGATTATAAACTGAAGTTGGCTTTATAAGTACAAATTTTAGTCAAAAAAGTCAGTTTTATTTACTTAAGTCTGTGTTGATTATTAATAAGAGTTTAATAGTGTAATGAGTTATGTTATCATTTACAATAGTTTCATAATTTCATTTACAAATACAAATATCTACACCAGTACAAACAGTACCAAAATTACAATTAAAAACAAAAAATATAATGAAAAGTAATTTCATTTTCCATAAATACGTGTTTTATTTTTTATATCTATTATTATCAGAACTAAAATTACTAAATACTAGGCCCCAAGTAACTTAAAAATCCGGCCGGATCCGTCCGGATCCGGTCGGATTAGCGTCAATCCGGTGAAATCCGGCCGGGTTAAAAATTATACCGGATTGCAATCCCTAGGTGCATTAGAATACAAAAACAAAATGATTAAAATCGGACTACGTATTCACGAATTATAACCAAATTTACCCCCATCCATGACACTCGTCTTTAGTGAACGGGAAAAATCAGAAGGCGGTAACCTTTTTCCTATCTGTAAATCTAGTCATGATTGGTTAACTAAATTCGACATGAATCGCTGTAGACAAACAAATCTAGAAATATGTTCTGGTTTTATTTCATGATATTGGAAGGCAAACAAGCAGACGAATTTTCCGATGGTAAGAAATTCACGCCTCCTAGAGACACCAGAGGTGGTAATGGTGAATTGCCAACCTGAGGCCAGAATGTTAGGCCTCGAGCTAAAGTAAGTTTACCGGCTACCTTACCCTCCAAACCGGAACACGTCATGACGTTATGGCGGCAGGAATAAGTAAGGCGGTGGTACCAATCCGAATGAGTCGCTGCGAAACTCTACCACCTAGCAGATTTCACGGTGTTAGTTACGGTAAGCCTATGCTCGCCTTTTACGAGCTGCCTAGTTGGAAGGCAGATGGTCTATTCTGCAAAGGAGCCAGGACCAACACTCGGGAAAAAAATTTGCCTAACTTCTTCAACTTATCATGCAAACTCGTGAGTTTCTCAGGCTGATAATACCTCCGGATACTTTCCGAGCGATTACCAAACACATAAGGATATATCAGTGCTAAAGAGTATTTCTTTTTCTATTTACCGGCTGCTAAAATACAATGCTGTTAGAAGATGTATCTAATACGTAATTTAAATATAAGAAATCGTATTTATTTTTGATATTGTGTTCTTATATGTTTTGTCCAATTTTGTTCTTTAAATTGTGCTAGAATAAACAATGTAAGAATCGTTCAGTAAATAGGTACTTTGTCCACTTCAATGCCGTTCTTCTTTATATGGATTGTGAATATGCGTAATACAAATATTGGTGAAGCTGAAAAGGATATTGTATAGTGTTACAGCGTTTGTTTAACTTATGATTAATGATTTAATTGAAATAATATCGACACAAGTGTTATTGTATTACCCACCTTTGACGTTAAAAGGTAAATCGAAGCCTTGGAAAGATTTTGTTGAAACTCACACTTTCCCGGATTGGTACCAGAGTCTTACCTATTCCTGCCGCCATAATGGTTGCTGTTGACGTGTTCCGGTTCGGAGGGTAAGGTAGCCGGTAAACTAACTTTTCCGGGACGCCTAATATCCCGGCCTTAGGTTGGCAACGCACCATTACAAGCTTTGGTGTCTCTAGGCGAAGTGAACTTCGTACCATCAGGAAATCCGTCTGCTTGTGCCTTCCAATGTCTTAAAAAAAATTGCAAAAATCATGACACTTTGCACACCTTGTTGTATTAGTTCAGTCAAGATACCACCTGGTGTTTGACTGCCATGTTCTTTTACATCTGTCACCACAATGACAGTGTTCGGCACTATCGTGTTCCGGTCCGGATGTTATGGTTATGGACTATCCTCTACTAGCGGGTAGACGAGCACAGATTGAATAGGTAACCAACAAGATCACTGGTGGTAATAGGTAGAGTGGTGCTCAGCAATTTGCGCGGGTAGGGATTCATACACCTATTACTGAAGCTATAATAACTCAATGTATGCCGATTTGGGGACCTGGGTAGCATGTACACTACCTCAATAGGCCAACATCACGTCCAAGGGATAGTAACGCACTTATAACATCTTTGGTGTCTATATGTCACGTTTGTTTCTTTATATCAAGAAAGCCTTTGGCAACTCATTGAAAAATCTGCAAAATTTCCTACAACAGATTGGATGTAAAGCTACAGCTATGCTACATACAAAGTGCAATTCTTTTTTTCGTTTAAATTACTTTTCTTGTTCGCATGCTCTATGTACCCAGCGGTCACAGCGTTTTTAGAGTAAGTATTAGAATTAACCCTACAGAACTCTGTATGCAGAATACAGAGTTCTGTGGAGTTACCTACTCTTGAATCTCGTGCTACTCACGAATACTCTTGGTTTTTTTTGGGCATAGTCTTTTGGCGTCTTAAGCTGACTGCTCTATCCCTACACATACATACATATATTCACGCCAAGTCCCTTACTCCCTACCTACCCCGGCAGGGAGCATCTAGTGCCAGACCTCACGATCCTAACAAACCTGTCTGGCTTCCTTTACATTCATTACACTTTCATTCAAACACGCCGGTTTTGGAGACTCTTGACACCACCCTCGGATAATATCCGAGTGATCTGATCGTAAAATGTTAGCCCTGGTTTCCCCGAGTACCAAACTCTGCTTATAGAGTTCTGTGTGGTTACCTACTCTTGAATCTCGTACTACTCTCAGATACTCTTGAATTAATGCAGTATTAGAAACTGGAATCGGATCTGCGATTTTGTCAAAAGGAACACTGACAGTTTCTAGTAAGAGGTCTTACATTAGTCTTGAAAAGCTTGCAAGCCTCTCTCACCCCTTTCAAAGTATTTGTTTCTTATACTTTCATATAATTAACTCCTGAAGCGAGACGGAAACAAGAAAGTTTTCGTCCCGTTTCAGGAGTTAATAATATGAAAGTAACGAAAGTAAATATGAACCGATTAAGCAAAACAGAGTCCGTGGAATACAACATCAATTTGGCGGCTGCCATTTCCGCATGTCGCCGTCCAGTTCTATTTCTGAAGTTCCAGAGTCGATCTCAATGTTTGCCACACATCAAAATAACACAAATAAAATTCGCTAATACTGACTCACAATATGGTAGAAAATGTATTAAATTAATTAATTACATGTGAAATAATGTAAGTAGTGTTAAAATATATTTATGCAAAGTACTAAAGTAAAAAGTAAAATTATCTAAAAGTTTTAGACAGTGATTTTTATGCAAAGTATGACATTTAGACTTAGTTTTAGTTTAGATATAGTTTAAGACACATATTTTTATATGATATTGGAAGGAAAACAAGTTTTCTGATGGTAAGAAATTTACACTGCCGAGAAACACCAATGGTGGTCATGGTGCGTTGCCGATCTGAGACCGGTATATTAAGCCTTTTTTATGTTATAGGAAGGCAAAGAAGCAGACGGATTTCCTGATGGTAAGAAATTCACGCCGCCTAGAGACACCAAAGATGGTAATGGTACTTTGCCAACCTGAGGTCAGGATATTAACCCTCGAGCAAAAGTAAGTTTACCGGCTACCTTACTCTCCGAACCGGAACACGTCATGACGTTATGGTGGCAGAAATAGGTAAGGCGGTGGTACCAATCCGGGCGAACTACCACCTAAACCCACCTAAACACTTAAACTCTTCCACCTAGTCAGATGTCACGGTGTTAGTGAAGATAAGCCTATGCTCGCCTGTTACGAGCTGCCTGGCAAGAAAGGCAGATGGTCTATTCTGCAAAGGAGCCCGGACCAACACGGGGAAAAGCAAAGCAAGCAAAAGTAATCATATTTTTAAAGAAACTTAAACTACTCTAGTAGTTTAAGTTTTAGCCCTGATGATGCTGTCTAAGCGAAACCGGTAGGCTATTAATTACAAAGTAATAAATTATAAGTGATAAGTAAAACAGCACAAGTGTTTCTTTCTTTAAAAATATGAATATTTGGAAGTTTTACCAAGTGCCGACGATGGAAAATATCAAATATAAGCAAAAGTAAGTTTACCGGCTACCCTAACCTCCGAACTGGAATACGTCAACGGCAAGTGCTGACGTTATAGGATAGGCGGTAGTACCAAACCAGAAGAGTCGCTGCTAAACTCTACCACCTAACCAGATGTCACGTTTTTGGCGACTGTATGCTCGCCTTTTACGAGATACCTGGTAGAAAAGCAGATGGTCGATTCTGCAAAGATTCTTGTACCAACACAGGAGAAATTGATGCAAAGTATGACATTCATAAAAAGTTTTAAACATGGGAGGGGTAGAGGATGGGGGATGGGTTTTACATACATAATCAGCAGCATGAAAATACACAGAAAAGCGAAATAAAAAGAAAATTGATGTTGAAGAAAATATTAATATAATTTACAATATATGTAAAAGATAGTTTATTTTGAATTATGAAACAGTAATGCTGTTGTCTGTTGCTAAGCAACAGACAACAGCATTACTATAAAAAACTTCTAGAATTAGGAAAGCGAAAAAAATAAACTCGTGAAATTATTATGAGGTCATGTTTAATTTTAGATACCTACACATTCATGTTCGCTAATTGAAGTATGGATATTGTAAGCGCTCTCTGCAAATAGGTAGCAAAGTTCAATTATTTTCGGTTAACCTTTATCTGGTTTTAAGTTCAGGTATAATTTGTGTCTTACCTTAATTTTCATTCAGATCACGTTTCTGTCGTAGGTATGTACTCAGATTTTCGATACCTGAATAGCGACGTTTAAAAAATTTAATATTCTCAGACCAAGAAATATTGATTAGTCTGATTTACATAATTTTTTATTACTTATTTAAATTCTCTGTGGTCTAGCGGTTCAGTTGTTGGACTTGACTGCATGAGGTCTAAGCTTCGAATCCCGGGTCGGGCAACAAAAAGAAATTTGGGTTTTTCCCCTAATAAAAAAAATGTGGCTCGGGATTGGATATGTGCTCGGTTGGCGATAGGCTTGCCACCTATCACATTGTAAGACTTAGTGTCTTCGGCTAGTCGTGGGTGCCCTGGTTAAGCCTCTGCTTACCTCTTCGGGGATATGGGCGTGAAAACACTTTTTTTAATTTTTTTTTTAGAAAGTTTATCAAATGCAACGTAATTTACCCCGTGTTGTTCCGGGCTCCTTTGTAGAATAGACCATCGGCCTTCCTGCCAGGCAGCTCGTAAAAAGCGAGCATAGGCTCACCGTCACTAACACCGTGACATCTTACTAGATGGTAGAGTTTCGCAGCGACTCGCCCGGATTGGTGCCACCGCCTTAGCGCCATAGCGTCAATGCCTGCTGTTGACGTGTTCCGGTTGGAGGGTAAGGTAGCCGGTAAACAGACTATTGCTCGAGGCCTTACATCCCGGCCTCAGGTTGGCAACGCACCATTATCACCTTTAGTGTCTCTAGGCGACGTGAATTTCTTACAAATCTTAGCAAAAGTAAGTTTACCGGCGGCAGGAATAGGTAAAGCGTTGGCACCAATCCGGGCGAGTCGCTGCGAAACTACCACCTAGTCAGATGGTAAGCCTATGCTCGCCTTTTACGAGCTGCATAGCAAGGAAGGCAGATGGTCTATTCTGCAAAGGAGCCAGGACCAACAGGGGGAAAATATATATATGAATCATGTAATATATCAATGTAATTATAACAGTTTTATAATTAACACAGACTAAACTACTCCAGGGTCAACTTAAACCTTGGAGCATTTTAGCCAATGTTTATTAATAAGATGGTAAAGAATATAGTCTTTAGTTGTATGGACGTGATATTGAATGTGCTCTAATTAGTAAATGCCTTGGCTCCAGCGCAAGGTTGGCAGGTATTATCACTTTTAAGCCACATTACGCAACTTGAGGATACACGCATGAGTACTTACGTCTCGTTTGCAGACTATATCTGTTTATTATGAGATCCAAATAATCTTCACGCTCCCTCCTCGAAGGGGTAGGCTGAGGCACAACCAGAGCACCCACGACTAACTGAAGACAGTAAGTCCCACAATGTGATAGGTGGCAAGCCTATCACCAACCGGGTACATATCCAATCCCGGGCAAGGTTATATTTATTAGAAAATATAAATTTTCAATTTTTTTTGTAGCTTGACCCGGGGATCGAACCCGGGACCTCAAGAAGTTAAGTCCAACGCTGGACCGCTAGACCACAGAGGCGATAAACTCAACTCAACTTTTATTATTAACCCTGACTGAAAACTGATGGGTGTTAGTTTGACGTGTCAGTGTGTGAGTCCGTCTGTGGCATAATGGCTGAACCGATTCTGCTGAAAATTCATAGTGAAGTAGCTACAAGCTAGGAGACGGATATTTTTTATTTCATTAAACTTCGAGGAAACTAGGAAAAACAACATTTTAATTTTTTAACTGAGTGGGTGGAACGACGTTCGCCGTAACAACTAGTAGATATAACGAAGGAGTGCAAACAAATAGGGGGATTAATGTAAGTCCGTTATCTATTCACATACTAAATATTTGAATTATCGTTGAACAAAAATCTATTAACGCCTGGCCGTAGATAAGGATGTCCCACTTCTGTGAATCAGCGATTTTTTTTTTCTGTACAAAATGAAATAATCATAAAATTAAACATTTTAATCTGTCATCTGTCAAAACCTGTCAAAATCGCCTATGTAGTCTAGCGGTCCGGCGTCGGATTTGATTTCTTGAGGTCCCGGGTTAGATCTACTGGTCGAAAATGCATATTTTCAATTTTCTACTAAAATTGACGTAGCCTGGTTGGCGATAGGCTTGCCATCTATCACATTTTGGGACTTAATGTCTTCGGTTTCAGTGGGTGCCCTGGTTGTGCCTCTGCCTATTCCTTCGAGGATATGGGCGTGAAGATACATACTTACATATCTGTCAAAGCCTACTAATAATGTATAAAGTAGCTAAGAACAATCTCGATCACGTCAGCTTTCAAACAAAAATCCGAAACGTAATCGGTCCATCCGTTCATAGGTTACGATGCTCTAGAGTCTAGGCAGACACACACATATACATACATATACATAGTTACAAAACAAACTAATAACATCCCTCGTTTCCCGTTAGGGGTTCCAAAAAAAATTTAATCTAACCAAATCTAACCAAACAACATCTAACCAAATAGGTATTGAACGTTAAATCAAAAAGTCCCTTTTATCTTTAGTTTCAAAGCCCTGATGATGCTGTAAAAAGTGAAACCGGTTGGCTAAAAAGTAACATAAAGTGTTAAATAAAGTATACAGTAGATAAGTACAAGCGTTAACTCCAAAAAAACCTGTATATACAATGGAATTCCACCAAGTGCCAGCGATAGCAAGTATAGATTCCATCTACACTGAAATGCATTTCATATTTTCGTAACACAGGACTGCGCACGCTCGACCTATCTAAATATAGGACAATTTCAACCGAACACCATAAAATAACCGACGGATTTGGGTCAGTGGGAAACAGATAAATATGTTAATTTCCGACTTAAACTAGTTTTGTTTTTGAATTAATACAGCCGAATATTGGTTTATAAGTTATTTTGTCAAACTATTTGGTTTGAAATCATTATGGAATATGGATGCGATGATACCATCAAACTTTCATAAATGAATCTAGTAATTTAGATTATCTTCCGCCCGCGACTCCGTCCGCGCGGATGTCGGTCTTCGCGTGATAAAACTGAAAATTAAGATTTTTTTTCTACGTATTTTTTCAGGATAAAAAGTATCCCATTTTATGCCTACGATAATAAGGTATAATTACACCTAGTTTCATCGAAATAGAACTGTTAGTTTTCACGTGATGCCTGAACATACAGACAGACAAAAAAAAATTTAATCACATATTTGGATTTGGTATCGATCCAGTAACTATTTATTTTTTCAATATTTACAATGTACAGAATTGACCCTTCTACATATTTATTATATGTATAGATATAGATAAGTATGCGCTAGTTGTCGAGTTACTCAGTCTATTATAGGCCGTAGAGCTTCTCAACGATTCCGCCGGATTTCAGACAGTCTATATTGTCAAATCTGTTCTTGAAGTCAAAACTTTTTTAACGGCGTTGCGCACTTTTTTTTAGATTGGGTAAAAATTTCTAAACTCGCGTCAGGACACGTGACCTGTAGCCTGTAGAGTTACTCTCGAAACTCGATTCATGCAGTGTTGGAAATTGGAATCGAGTATGTAGTTTAGGTAGATTGAACATAATACTAACGAACTATAAATAGATAATAGATAATATAAAAAGATAACGAACAATAAATCATTTTATAGGATTCGTTGAATTTATTTGTAACTAAATGTTAATATTCCGCTAGTGTAGTGTTCAAAGGTACATAAAATGACGTATACGACTCCAATTTCCAATTCGAATGATATCGAGATTTAAGAGTAAACCTACTTATCGGAAATTCGTAAGACGACGCAGGGCCCTCCGCGTTCGTATTGTCATGTTTGTGTACGAATTAGCGCAATAAATGAATATTGTATTCTACCACATAATATAATATGATTACTTATATTATATACTTTCATACTAATAATTAAAGCAATTCGTGCAAAATTATTCCTTAACCATTCCAAAATATCAAAAAAACGCACAACATTAATATCAAGTTTTCACTTCTACCGGCACTCGCGGAGTGCAACCCGTCGTTTTTTTTCTTTAGTTTTGTTACGTACCTACATATTTGTTGTGTTATTAATTTTATTTTGTTTTGTAATTTTTCAATTTTCTTTCTTTCCTGGTTATCTGGTAGAGATTGCTTTCAGCGAAAAAGCCCTCATTTGTGCATTTTTGTTCTATATTTTATGTTTATGATTATATCGTACAATAAAGAATAAATGAATAATTATGGCCTCCATCAATGAGTAGTACCTTACACCTTTCTCCCGCCTCAAGATTAAGCAAAATATTTATTTCCTATAAAAGAATACAAGCGGTTCTTGTGATTAGTCTACAGAATTGAGAAAATACGGCAAAAATAACCTACCCAGTTGCCAGATCGCAGCTCCAAGTCGAGGTCGAAACAGCCTTATTGGTGATGCGGAGTTTTTTTTTTGATATGGGAAGGTAAACAAGCAGACGTATTTCCTGATGGTAAGAAATTTCCGCCGCCTAGAGACACCAAAGGTGGTAATGGAGCGTTGCCAACCTGAGGCCGGGATGTTAGGCCTTGAGCAAAAGTAAGTTTACCGGCTACATTACCTTCCGAACCGGAACACATCATGACGTTATGGTGACAGGGATACGTAAGGTGGTGGTACCAATCCAGGTGAGTCGCTGCGAAACTCTACCACCTAGTGTAGTAGAATAGTCAAATCCATCTATATAATAATTCAAGCTCAACATTCTGCTCGTCCAGTCCAGTGATGTTGTAAAAATCGCGAGGCTTGCAACACATTAGTCACTCAAAAAAAGCAAAAATAACTTAGCGCGCTCTTGTTCTATCTTCATTTAATCTTCATTTAATTTTAATTCAATTGCTATTTCTGTTCTGATTTGGGGAATAGAGTAACCAGTTTTATTTACGAAGGAGCCGTAACATTAACATCGTTTCCCCACGTGTTGGTCCGGCCTCCTTTGCAGAATAGATCATCTGCCTTCCTGTGCCAGGCAGCTCGTAAAAAGCAAGCATAGTTTTACCGTCACTAACACGTGACATCTGACTAGAGCTTCGTAGCGACTCGCCCGAGTTGGTACCACCACTTTACCCATTCCTGCCGCAGTGCTCGCCGTTGACGTGTTCCGATCCGGAGAGTAAAAACATACGGGCCTCAGGTTGGCAGAGCACCATTACCACCTTTGGTGTCAGGAAATCCGTCTGCTTGTTTGCCTTCTAATATAAAAAAATATCTTTTTAAGACATCTGTTTTCTATAGGAAATTCATTCACTAAAAGCAGCATTCTTTGTATTTTCATTTTCAATTTATTAGACTAGGACTTTGACGTTAGCGAATGATTCCGTTCGCTGTTGTTTGCTTGGTCTGTACCCAGCATTAGAGATGAAGTTGATGTCCAACTGAAGTAAATGTATTGTGATATGGTTTATGGCGAGTGTATTTTGTTTACTTGTTCGGGAATGTGCGCTTGTGACGCATCCAGCGAGTGAAGTGTTGACGCACATTTCGCACAACCATGCTTTCCGGTCACTGTTCATGTGATGACGTAAAAATATTTACAGGTTAAGTCTAGTCATGCGAAAGCGTGCTCAGCCAAGTTTAGAAGATTTTGTAGGTCCAGTCTGTATTGATTTCCTTAAGGTATTTTTGGGGTAAGGATGTTACAAACCCATCTTCCGCGACTGGAACAATATTTTCATAGTTAGGTACAAATTGTTCATACGGATATCATCGCCTTGTAAAAAGATGTCGCCTCTTCAATACTGATTATAGTCCTATTCTGGTAGCGAATAAAAGATAGAGTAACCGATCATTTTATAAAGATTTAACTGTTATCATCTAGTATAGCACTATTAAGACTTTTAGAATAACTGGCGATATGTAGACATTTCTTACCATCAAAACAGGAAGGCAAAAGTTTCGAACAAGATAAACTCTAAATACCTACATATCGAAAAAAAGAAATAAATATTTTTTTTATTTTCTTTTCTTTCTAGAAATTCGTGTACGCTCTTTGACATCCTATATATACCACAGGCACCACAGGTGTTTCTTGCTTTACCAAGCGACAAAATTGATTGTAGCCAAACAATTTTAGTGGCTCAGTAAAATAGAATATGCAAACATTTAAGTACGTTTTGGCCGTTCGTTTATTAGCCCTTCAATTCAATGCGAAATCTTTGTGTAGGTACATAAAGTGAAATTAAAAATGTTCATTCCGGCAAAATCTATATGTACCTAACGTAGCTAAAAACCATCTGGATTATATTTCAAACAAAAAAATCGGTATCAAAATTGGTGTTTATAATTACAAATACGAAAAATATAGAACTTTATATAAATAACAATAAAATAAAGTAAATAAAAATAACTAACTCTTAAAATATTTTACAGCTTTGTATTCAGAACGGAAGCAAAGGCTGTAGCAATAAAAATTACAATTTAACTCTAACTGCCCTTGGCTAGATATTTAGCGCCTTCACTGATTCATATTACAAACCGCAGTGATAATAATCATTCCTTATATCGTACTGATACACTTCAAATGTGCTAATAAATGTTTTTAGTGTATTATTTCTACATTTTTGTGTAAACATTAATTATATTTAGTGTAAAATAAACTGACGTTCTAACAAAAGTAAATGCACGGATTCATTCAACACCGCTATGGCAAAATTATTATAAAATGCAATTTAGCAAAAGAAGAAGAAGAAATGGTACGTAAACAGACTTGAACATAGATTTTGGAGTTTTGGCGCCGTTGAGAGAAAAGATGGTCGAAGTTTTTCATAATTATTGAATTTCGTGTTGATATTGAGTAAAATTAGTCAATTTTGGTAGCATTTTGTACAATTTTGTTCAGTGAAAGTGCAAAAATGAAATAATCATAAAGAAATTAGTGTATCGTATATTTCCTCGTTGCTGCCAAATCTCCTTACATGAGCTTGTGTAATGAGGCTCCGCTTTACCCAAGAGCCTGACATGACTTACTGATGACTAATTATAGTTAATTAAAATTGATATAAAACTTGATGCAAATTTCTACTTGACTAATGGCAAAATACTAAAGTGAAAGCCAAAACCTAAAAAAAAAGAAAGGAGTTTTGGCGCCATCGTGAATGATGATGGTCGTATTTTTTATAATTATTGATTTTCGTGTTTATAATGATTGAAATTAGTTAATTTAGGTGGGAATTAGTTTAGTTTTGTTCAGTGAACGTGCACACATGAAATAATCATGAAGAAATTAGTGAAATCGTGAATTTCCTCGCTGCCGCCAAATCTCCCAAAGTTAGCTTTTGTAAAGTGACCGCCGCTATACTCAAGAGCCTGACGTGACTTTGTGACTAATGACTGTATAAGAATAATTAACGGAAGACATGTGACTAATGATGTAATAATTAATACAGAAGACGTGGCAGCATGGCTAAAGGTCTTAGCCGACCCCAGAAAGGGGCAAAATAACCTAAAAAAAAAAGAAAAAGAAAACCTAGATTTTGTTAGTTATAGTTTTGGAAAAGCTGTTTTATTTTATAATGCAGATATTTGAATCTACATCCAAGTCAAAAATGTGCTCATGCGTTTATTTATTTTTTGACTTTTATTTTTAAAATATTTTTTTTAATTTAAAAGAATTATAATACGCGTGAATGCAACTGACTCTTAGGACATAGGCAACCAATGGGTTAATTGTTGCAGGAAACTTTTTATGTCGACAGTTTTTTTTATTTCATTTTCCTTCCCGTGAAGGAAGCACTTGAAAAACGGGTGATCCTTCGGATATAAGCTAGTTAGGTAATAATTCGCTACCAATAATTTTTGATCAGCCTATGCAGATATGACGTAAGAAAAGGATTTAATGCCAAAAGTAAAACTTCTGCGTATTGAATTGAGCCGAAATGTTTTTATGGTCCAAGACATCAAAGAAGCACACAGCTCTTTTGGTGTTATGAGAAAACTGTGGCCTATATAAAGATGTTGCAGGTGCGTTGCTGTCGTGGTTAGGATGTTAGGACTATTGTGTAACATTGTTGTTACCCTGCCCTCCAGCGAAACATACTATGATGAAATACTTATGATGAAAAGCTAAATTATTTTTTATGACATTGGAAGGCAAACAAGCAGACGGATTTCCTGATGGTAAGAAATACACGCCGCCTAGAGACACCAAAGGTGGTAACGGTGCGTTGCCAACCAGAGGCCGGGATGTAAGGCCTCGAGCAAAAGTAAGTTTACCGGCTACCTTACCCTCCGAACCGCAATACGTCATGACGTTATGGCGGCAGGAATAGGTAAGACGGTGGTACCAATCCGGGCGGGTCGCTGCGAAACTCTAGTAAAGTCTACAACCTAGTCAGATGTCACGGTGTTAGTAACGGCAAGCATATGCTCGCCTTTTATGAACTGCCTGGCACAGGAAGGCAGATGGTCTATTCTCCAAAGGAGCCCGGACCAATACGGGGAAAATCGCATCAAATGAAACTAGCTGTTCGTCTTAAAAATAAATAAATTGCCTGGGCTTACGGATAAATGGACAGTGAACGTCTAATATACATGGTTTAGTTTTTGCCATTTGGCTACGTACACGTAGGTAGCCTTAGTAACATAAAGTA
>NJDD01001180.1:167696-204401 GCA_002245505.1 Calephelis nemesis | reverse complement strand
TAGCTCAATCTATATATATATATATATATAAATCGTTCGTTAGTCTCGCTAAAACTCGCGAACGGCTAAACCGATTTCACTAATTTTGGTTTTGAATTATTTGTTTAAGTCCAGGAAAGGTTTAAAAGATAAGAAAAAGGAAAAAACTTGCGAGAAAACTAAGAAAAACAACATTTTACTTTTTCCCATATAAACTGAACAAGTAGAACAAAGTTCGTCGGGACAGCTAGTTATCTATATAAATGAGATAATTTATGAGGTTGGGATAGGTCTCGACATGATTGTTTACAATCATTTTAATTTCTTGACCAAGTACTTTGCTCGTACTATCAAATATTAGTGCAGTCAATATTTCTATAAGAGAACCTCTATAAATGATACAACAAGATTTTAAACCTGTCTAATTGGAAAACTGAATAATTGTAAACCTCTATAAATGATAATAAATTGTTGATCCCTCGAGATCCAAATTAACCAGGTTTCACTGTAACAGTTTTGATATTTGGTAGACTAGACTGATGACTTGACTTCTTTCTAACTTTAACTATTAGTATGGTTAGTTGTTTCGTGTCAATTTAATGACAAGCTTTATCTATATCTAGAAGTAGTTTAGGCCTTTTCTGACTCGAAAATAAGGTTAGCGATAATGCCAGCCAAATATGTGTCAGCCATTATAATATAAAAAAAACTATTTGCTCCGTTCTTTTGCGCGCTGATTGCGCCTCTGAAGGTTTCATTTATGTGGTATAGTCTGTTTCTTGAAAATGAAGTTACCTAGGTAACTAATTTAAAAAAATACAAATTTCCGTGATCGTTTTAGATAATTGCCTTCAAACTGTAAACAAATAAATAAAAAAACAATGAAATGTTAAAATCAATGGCTTACAAATTGCATCTTAATTGAATAAAATAAAATAGCATTAAGAATATAAAAGAAAAATGTGATGTCTAATAATATACGAGTACATCCAAAATTTAACCAATGAAATACTGGAAGTGAATTGTTACATTTGTTTAAATGAATTACACTAAGATAAAATTGTATAATTTAGAAATCAAGCTAAAAGTAGATTTCTGCCCGATCACAGTTTACCATTTTTAAGTATTTGTTGTATTTTTTTCTAAACTTTAAGAACGAAATTATTACGATAAATAATGCTAGTGAAATCTTTATATTAATATTACTGCCAATCTAGTGTTTGCTTATTCTTTGTATTTATCATTTTAGCTAATAGTTTGATACATTTAGTAAATATTTTGAATTTATCTACTGTTTTACATTACAAAAATGTACTTACTTTTTAATATTTAAGTAAAAATGCAATTTTGAACTAGTCTTATAAGTACAGTTAATTTTCTATTATTTCATATTGTTTAAGTAATTTAAAATTTTACTTTCATAAACCGCAACTGCCGTTTTGTGTGTTCTTCGCTATTCATATGATTTTTAGTGATATTTATTTAATAGTGTGCCATATTCAATGGTAGTTTAGGAAATATTACGAACATGTGACGTTAGTTTTTCAACTTTGCAGTTAGTTATCTTTCGTTACAGACACCTAGATTTAATTAGTTAGGTACTTATACCAGAGACAGTGACCATACATTGGGATATATGGTCGATGACCAGAGATTAGTAAATATATTGTCTTTGCTAATACCTAGTACCCTACTTATTCCACTACTTTTGTATATCTATAAAAACTTAATATTCTTTTATAACTTAACATTCTTATTATTAAATGAAGACACTTATGATTTATTATTTCATAAATAGCCTACCAGTTCCGCTTATGACAACATCATCAGGGCTAGAACTTGAACTACTAAGCAATAATTTTGATTAATAAACATAAATTCATTTCATAGTGGGTAGATACAAAATTATTATATTAAATTATTAGATATAAAATAATTATTATGTTTATTAATCAAAAATATTGCTTAGTAGTTTAAGTTCTAGCCCTGATGATGCTGTCATAAGCGAAACCGGTAGGCTATATATAAAATAATAAATCATAAGTGATACGTAAAACAGTACAAGTGTTTCTTCATTTAAAAATATGAATATTTGAAAGTTTTACCAAGCGCCAACGGTGGAAAATATCAAATATACTTAACATTATTTTTTTAATATTCTGATTAGAACAAATTATTTGAACTCTTCCAGTCTTTGCCTGAATTGCTAAAATAAAAAGATCTTAAGTATTGAGTAGGTAAACAAACGAAAGTGATAGGGAAAATGGATAATAGATGAAAATTGAACTGATTGTACGTAGATGTTACTTATATAACTTTCAAAATATTATATTAAATCAGATTTTTTAACAGGATACCAGTGTCATAGAATCTTTTAGTAAATAAAGTAGAAAACATTGATATACGTATTTATAAATGTACGTATTTAGATACATTTTATCTGTGTTTAAAACGCTGTTTAATACATTGCATGATTAACATGGAATGTATTAATATTATGGGTATAGTAAGAAATCATTGTGGCACTTTTTAAAATGTTAATGAATTTTTTTTTAAGTTTTCTATTTGTTTTATTGCAGCAGAGTTTGTACTAGAGACAATTTAATATTGGTAGTAATTTTGTTGCGCACTCAAACAAATTTTAAGTTATCGCTATCTTCTTACAACGAAAATAAGTGAAAGAGAAAAAACCTTTTGAGTACTCTCAGATTAGTCTGTACATGTTTGACGTTGATTTAAAAGTTTTGTTAACAGCAGAATCACCTCCTCCCATACCAACATTATCTCTGGTTATTCTATTATGAAGGGGTTATAATATGTTATTATTGTTTAATCCAAAAATATAGCATTCCTATTGGGTATTGTTTTAATTCTAACATACCATCATAATTCCAAAATGATGATTTTTTGACGAGCAGTGTTTTTATTAGCCTATTAAAAATCTTACTATATCCGTATAGGTATGTTAATTACATGTTTTATAACTTTTACCGTTTTATTTATAAACGGGGACTAACGTAGGAGTAAAATTAAGTTCTGTACTCTGTATCACATTAAATAAAGACTATAATACCAGGTTGAACCTTGGTATACTTTACTCCGTGTTTAATAAGGCGATTAGTGTGTATTTTCGACGTAGAATAAGCTTTCTATTTTATTATAAAACTGAAGGTATTGGCAAACATGCGAGCCATTTTTGTATAAGTTTCGAAAATTCGTCTTTATATCAATTTTATTAGCTTATTATGCATGAAATATATTTAGTAAAACTATTAAATTATTACTTTTAAGTATACGCTATTGTTTCTTGACTTCGAAAGCTGATATTTAAATGGGTGTCGTTATAAACGAAAAATATTGCCCGATTTCATCAAGAGCCCCTATATTTTAGGGGACCTTTTAACGTATTTTACGTAGGTCCCCTAAAATATAGGGGCTCTTGGTAAAATCGGGCATAAGTGTTGCAAATGTAAATACGGCATACGTATAGACTTCTAAATTTTCTTAAAGAGCGCCTCTCCTTATAAGCTTAGCTTAATTTCCACGGTCCATAGTATCGAAGATCCATCTTCGGTACATACTTATCCGCCGGTTAAGATTCTTATCCGCGCTAGCACAAAGCCCGGTGACGTTGTAAAAATCGCGAGATTGGGAACTCATGAGTCATTTTCCAAAACAAAATCTAACACAGATATACTGCCATCGTCATTGTATGCTGACTAAATGTGACCGATGAAACACTGTATACTGGCAAGTTACGTTTTATTAAAATTTAACGGTGGCGTTGTACAGATTGCAATTGGCATTTAATTATAAAGTACACAGGTGTCACATTTTAAAAGCGCTTGTTCTCGTTTCCATTTATTTTATTTTTAACAGACTTTCTAAAATCTTAACCGATTACTCTGTTGTTTCTGAACTGATTTAATTTTTTTTTAAAAGAGCGTACATTCTTTCCCCTTACCACCAAGTCGCGATAAATACTTAATTTTTGTATTCATACATAACCAAAAATACTAGTGCGGATGAGGTATTACCCTTATGAAATAATTTATCTACAGTATAACATTTTGTTATAGAAAGACGAAAAACTGATTGAATCTCATTGTAAGGGGGAGTGCCCTCTTTAAAACTAAAATTAATTTAAAAGTCGCTCGACCGAATTTACATGAAAATACTTAGTAATATTATTTGTAAAAATGTTGTTTAAATGATGTAATTTTGCTTAACAATAATCTCGGCTCGAAGCTGTTTTATGTAAACAAGTAAATAAATTATATGATGTTTTACATTAGTATTTTATTCTCCTACTACATTACAACTAGCTTTTAAGAAAATCTTGGTCCGGGCTCCTTTGCAGAATAGACCATCTGCCTTCCTGCTAGGCAGCTTGTAAAAGGCGAGTAAAGGCTTACCGTCACAAACACCATGACATCTGACTAGGTGGTAGAGTTTTGTAGCGATTCACCCGGATTGGTACCACCGCCTTACCAATTCCTGTCGCCATAACGTGTTCCGGTTCGAAAGGTAAGGTAGCCGGTAAACATACTTTTGCTCGAGGCCTAACATCCCGGCCTCTGGTTGGCAACGCACCATTACCACTTTTGGTGTCTCTAGGCGGCGTGAATTTCTTACAATCAGGAAATCCGTCTGCTTGTTTGCCTTCCAATATCATAAAAAAAGCTACAAAAACGTTTTACTAAATATGTTAAAGGTGTGGATCGTCGTCTCAGGATCGTGAGATCTGGCACTCAATATTCTCTGCCTACCCCGTAAGGGACTTGGACTGAAGATATGTATGTATGTATTTATACTTCGAACTTTTTTAAACAAATGCGGAGACAAAGGGTGATGTTTAACAATTTGGGTATGTTTGTATATATAGGTACGTTTGTTCCTATCTAGCGTTATGCAAACACAAAAGGTAGACCGACTTTAATTATTTATAAATCAATCGATTCGCCTTAATCTGGCGAGTGTTACTAAAGACAATGAGATGTGACAATAATCAAGATACACCACGACTACCAACAGACGCCATATGCGACGAAATTAGTCAAGCGGGTTGCTGAATAACTTTGATATTAAAAATGATTATGAGGTTTATTTTACCATTTTTCTCGACGTACTCAAGAAAAAACATTTATAACCTTTTAATGATTAAACATTCAAAGCACGGAGGTTCCTTGACGATTAGGTCAGAGCCGGATTAAACTTTTCTTTTCGTGGGGAAATCCATCACAAATACCCACCACTTTCGGAGGAAATGGCGGGTTATGTGAGACTCCTACTCACTAAAACCCCACGGTGTCCACCCCTTCGCCAGGTACCGGGGCTGTGGGGACGCTTTCGCACACATCCGCTGCCCCGGCGGCGCTGGATTTGCCGATCCCCATCGGGCAGCCCCTCTCAACAGTGGGCCGCATATCGTCAGAAGTGGCGCACGGAGACATAGCGTGCACCACTTCGGGGGTTCCAGTGGCGACAGGCAACCCCGTACCTGCCGCAACCCCATCTCGACCGGGCGGGCTAGATGAAAAGCCCGCCCGGCCCCTCCTTCGCGGGCCTGCAAGCCGCCAACCCACGCGGACCAAATGGCCCACCACCCTGTGTGCGTTCCTCGTGTCCCCTCTTGGACAGAGAGGGGTACTGAGAAGCGCCCTCCCTGGTCCGTATTGGTTTCACCGGGGCCCCGGCTCGACCCTAGTTACATAGCCCCCCCGCCATGACAAGTCTCGGACCCTCTGGGGGGTAAAGCCGGATTAACCTTAAGTAAGAGTAGGCAACTGCCTAGACGCCCAGGTTTGACAGGGGCCCACTTCATTCCGCAAAAAAAGTCTTATGGATTGAAAATGATAATTAACACCTACAGAACTATCTAGTATCATAAATGACAACTCTAAGATGGCAAGTAGGTAAAATTACTACGACATGGCGCTGATCTGATGATGGAATCATAGATAGATAAATAGTACTTCTCAAATCTGCTGCTGGGAATAATATCCCTTAGTAAGGGCTATAAAAGTTTCAAGCATGCATTTGTATAAAATACCTATATAAATATTGTATGGGCAATTTGATTGATAAATAGTAGATACTTTTCAAGTCTGCTGCTGGGAATTATAGCTCATACAAATAAAAGCTTCAAGCGTGTATCAAAAATACGTTTTGTTTAAAAAATGTAGGTTCCTCCAAGAACGAACATTTTACTACAATCTACATTTAACGAATATAGTAAGTTGCATATTCTAAGACTTGTAACATGAATCTAAAAGGTTTAGTTCTGTTGTAGGTGAGTAAATGACAAATAGGATTGTAGTTCTTGCTTTACCGAGCGTCTGAGTTCCATTTTCTCATTTTACAACTTGAATTTCCTATAAATACCTACAAATGGAAACTTCAAAATCAGCCGTATAGCTTTATTTACTTCAACACATGATATTTGGATATTTATTGCATATGGGTATAATATATAGATCACACGAACATAAACTAATACGAGTAAACAAAAATATCAGCTGACAATCTCAGTAGAAATGTTTACAGAGGATGTTGAGGGAAGATGCAAGGCTGCTATTTACCGGTCAGGGAAAATATAACTAACGTTTACGAAACTTCATAAATTATGGTATACTTCAATGAATTTACTTATTCGTTCCTGAAATAAAATGGAACTTTTCTGCTTGGTACCAAAATATATATCTTCTGTACTAGTTTAACCTTTTGATGATTTTCCAAACTCTAGTAAAACGTTGTTTATTTCTCCTCTGTTCTTTCCAAGGGATAAAGTTTTATGAGACTGCAAGCTGTAGATATCATAATCCCCGACTACAGATTCTAGTTTTTCCACCTTCTCTATAATATTCATCATCAAATTTTCAGCACTAGACAAATCTTTCCTCAAGGCGGTAATATTATTCTGCACGTTGAGCATTGCGTTTATTTTAGTATCAACTTTTTCAAATTTTTCTTGAATGGACAATCGTGCTTTTTGGTTTTCGATAACTTCATTAGATATTCTAGAAGTTATTGCACGTTTTAGCTCTTTAAACTTTTTTTCAAAAGACGAGTCATCTTTGCTATTTTGTCGACTTCTCTCTCCTGTGTTTGTTGATAGAGTCCTATATTTATAGCCAGTGCTTCTGGTAGTGAAGCATTTTTTATCAAAATATTTGGACATTTAAACTGTTTTATCATGAATTGTAATAGTTTAAAAGTACATAAAATTTAATTTCCCATTGCTAAATAAATTATATTAAATAATTTTCTGAGTGATTGTTATGACGTAATTACTTGTAAGTAGGTACAACAGTATTGTAGTCTTTGAGTACAACCACAGAGCACAGCGAACGTGTAGTTCTTTTACTAGTCTGTGGTAAGCAGGGACATAATTTCTATAATATAATTTGTCCAAAAGCAATTTCGTGGTCACAGTAGGTACATCATATTATACACACAGTAGGTATAGGTAATATTTATCTACTTACTTACCTACAGTATGATACGATAATTTCTTCATAATTATTTCATTTGTGTACTTTCACTGAACAAAATTGTACAAAATGCCACCAAAATTGACTAATTTCACTCAATATACCTAAATACGAATTCAATAATGTTATGAAAAAACTTCGACCATCTTTTTTCTCGATGGAACCTACCCAAAAACTGATGCATGATACCTTTAACATGATGATTAGGTATATTCTATTTGATCACTTTTATAATCATGACGGTAACTGAACGGCATTATAGGTAAGTTACACGTGTTTGAGTGCTTATGTGTGACTGTTTGTGGCGTCATAACTTTCGAACGGATAGACCAATTTAAATGCAATTTTTTTAAAAGTTGACGTGATCGAGATGGTTTTTCTACCTCTAAGTACATCACATACAGGTTTTGTCGAGGGTTAGGTACCTACCTATATTTTTTAATTTTTGTATCGTATTGTCAATCACTTAGAGCACGCCAAAATAAACAGGAGCAGATGGGAAGGGTCTCCTAGTAAGTAAACATAGACGAAAAACTCAAAACTCAAAAGGAAGATAATCGAAAGTGGTAGCCCGTAGCAATCTGGACAAGGAATCAAAATTTTGTCATGAGTTTAATATGGTCCAGTGTTGTCAGCGTTGGAATTTCGATTGCCGTGTTTGTTAGTTAGGAAAAAATTCCGTGTTTCTAAGGGAAAATAATATTCGATTTCCGTAGCAAAGAATTTTATTGAGAAAATATTTTTTAAATCAACATTTATCTATAGTTATTAACCAAAACAAATTGTCTTAATCATATAATATTTTTATGCTTTCAATTTAATCATTTTCATTTTGAGACAATTCGTACTTTTTTTTATCTCTTGATTTGAATAACATATCCTCAGTTGGCACAAATTTCCTACAATCACTCCTTCCATGATTACTGACGCACTTCTTCGTTAACAATAGCCCGTTTATTGTAGATGTGATTAATTTTTTTTTTGTTTTAATATTATTCACATTACTGAACAGTCGTACTAAACGACGACGAAGTAACACGAACGTTGTACTAAACGAAACTAGCGAGCACCAATCATAACAAAACTAAGTAGGTATTTATGAATCGTTGTAAGGGGTTTCCTCTTGTTTGTTCGGATACACTACCACGCGATGGAGTTTTTGGCTTGGGCCGGTAGGACATTCCGAATTTCCGTAGATTATGCTACGGAAATGGTTTCGATGTCGTAGACCGTAGAATCTTAGTAATTCAAGCACAATTTCCGTAGAACACAGCAATTTCCGTGGCAATGGCAACCCTGATATGGTCCCGTGATATGGTTACAATTAATCACTATGTTAGTGCCATAACTATTCACGAAAATTTTATCTTTCTAAGAAAAGTTAAACATGTAGCGCCATCTTGCAGGTAGCCATTTAGATATTTCAAAGAGCCTTTGTCACTTAACGTCACAAACGTGGGTACAATTTAGTTTATAAGTTTTCCAATAGAGGGCGTTGTACTAAATATTTGATATTTTAAACATGGCTTCCAATTTTTCAGTAGGTAGTAGGTGTTATTGTTTCTAAAAAATGTGTCATTACTTATAGTTATATGTATTATGTACTTAAACTAATAGTAATCTTAGTTTCATACTTCTGAATCTTGATATAAGCTGGATTTTCTGGTTAAAAAAGTCTTTTTAATCTTTAACGGAAAAATAGGGGTGTGATAAGTTGGATGTGTCTATGTGTGTGTCTTTCTGTGGCATCGTAGCTCTTCACCGGATGAACGGATTTTGATGCGGTTTCTTTATTAAAAAGCTGACTTACTTGATCGAGATGGTTCTTACTTCTTAGCATATAATATTGTATAAAGTCATAAACATTCTGACCGCCTCGTTGGTCAAGTGGCTAGCGTACTCGCCTTACTAGACCGATCAACCGCGAGGCTCGGGTTCGATTCCTGACAGAGGCAGGCATTTGTGTGATGAACATTTAGATGTCTGCATTTCCAGGTCTGGGTGTTAATTAAATGTATCCTTGTAGGTATCTATTTAAGTATTTCTATGTAATAGTATCGTTGACTAGCACCCATAACACAGGCATATAATTTGCTTACTTTCTGGTTAGATTCAATTTGCGTGACATGTCCAGGGATATTTATTTATTTATTATTTATTGTCTTTGGCTATCTACTCTACTTTATGGGAGTTCTGTCCAGGCGCTCAAGTTCATCAGCTAATTTGCACCTCATTATGAGCATCGGAATGGTTATAAGACGCACTATGAGTATATGTTTCACTTTTGAATATATGTAAGTCATAACAGTTAAAAAACTGAAAAATTCTGGTACAACTGAGCTGGTATGATGCTGGAGTTCGAAAATAGGAAACGTGATCCTGGAAAACCTTAGAAGTTTGCAGTCGATCGATTCTCCTTAACTAGATTTCATATTTTCTGTTGACGAGACGTTGATGATGAGGACCTGATAATTGAACTGGAAGGTGGCTAATGTCAATATCAGGTTTAAGAGATTTTTTTTCCAATAGCAAAAACAATATTTATTTTTCTGACCATTATTTTTTTACATTTGACTTCTGATTATGTTTTAAAATTCATCAAAGTGGTTAATATGTGAAATTTATACTTAGTAAGTACTTCACGCCCATATCCCCTAAAGGGTAGGCAGAGGCACAACCAGGGCACCCGCGACTAGCCGAGTAAGTCCCACAATGTGATAGGTAAAAAGCCTATCGCCAACCGGGCACATTTCCAATCCCGAGCAACATTTTTTTATTAGAAAATTTGAAAAACCCAATTTTCATTTTGTTAGCCGACCCAGGATTCGTACCCGGGACCTAATGCAGTCAAGTCCAAAAACTGAACCACTAGAACACAGAGGCGATAAAACTACTACTAACGAGGCGATATTAAGTAAAATGCGAAAGCATGACTGGTACACTTTCACGGCTAAACTGATAGACTGATTTTGGTGAAATTTGCATAGGTACCAATATGCACACCTATAGTTAAACATAAATGTTTCAACATAGGCTGCTTTTAGGTAATATCAAGCCCCGATAGTTCAAGTGGCGCGTAAATAAAATAAAATTTTCCCCGTGTTGGTCCGGGCTCCTTTGCAGAATAGACCATTTGCCTTTCTTGCCAGGCAGTTCGTAAAAGGAGAGGTGGTAGAGTTTCGCAGCGACTCGCCCGGATTGGTACCACCGCCTTACCTATTCCTGCCGCCATAACGTCATGACGTGTTCCGGTTCGGAGGGTAATGTAGTCGGTAAACTTACTTTTGCTCGAGGCCTAACATCCCGACCTCAGGTTGGCAACGAACCATTACCATCTTTGGTGTCTCTAGGCGGCGTGAATTTCTTACCATCAGGAAATCTGTCGGTTTGTTTGCCTTCCTATATCATAAAAAAAGAGCACATAGTTACATTCATAAACCATGAAAATCTCTAGAACCGTCTTCTTAAGACATATTATTAATGTTAGCACGTCTACCCGTACCTGGGATAAATTTTCACCAATTTTTAAAGGAAGGATAAATTCAAATTTTTACCTCAGGCAGGATTGAAACCCGTACCCTTCATCTTTTGCCAAAGGGTGAAGGTTAAGTGCGCTCTGAACATAGACTTTTACAATATTGCTTTGGCTGTAAAGTAAATTCCTTTCTTTCTTCAAAAAGTTGTTAAAAAAATAAAAGAAAGAAATTTATTTTTTTGCGGAATATGTGTGTTTAAAAGTTGTTACAGAATACTTATTCGTACCAACATATTCTACCACATTGTGGTGCGCAAATATCTAACTTAATTATACATATTGTAGTTTTTATTTTCGTTATTTATATATTTTTACACATAAATTCGTTAAAATATATTTACTACTAGGCTAGCACTTATTAATTTAAGCCAAAATTATAACAATCCAGTTTTACCCTATCTACCATGCACTACCACCGATTACGTACCTATTTCTTTTAGACGTAAAGAAGTAGGTATACCTATTGTAATTAGTACGAGTCTTTTCATCTTCAAAGTTTATTTCAATCGCAAAAAAGGAACTATTCACACAATAGACGATCTAAAAACAATAATTTCGTCCCACTTGTAAGTTGGGACCATTTTTTTGGTTCCATTGTTAAAGTGACAAAGCTCAAGCAGGTTGGAGTTGTATTATCCTGACGTAAATTTATATTTGATGAAGTGTAGCTTTTGACTTTTTGTGAGGGATCTTTCGCCATGGGCATTCAACATATGGGTGCAATATGTCTGCGCTTTGTATGAGGCGTCAAATGATTGTTTGTGTGAACTTTGGGATCGGCATTGTAATGGTTAGGAGTATATTTAAATGCAATTTTCGGATTGTATTAATGTATTGTAGCGTCATTTGTTTATTTGGTTTTCATGTGTGATGTTAAGGAATACTTCGATCGAACTGTAAAGTGGCACATGTATTTATTTTTATGATATTCAACGGCAAACAAGCAGACGGATTTCCTGATGGTAAGACACTCACGCCGCTTTGAGACACCAAGTAATCATGTGTTGCCAACCTTAGGCCGGGATGTTAGGCCTCCAGTAAAAGTAAGTTTACCCGCTACCTTATCCTCAGAACAGAATCACATTAACGGCCAGCGCTGACATTATGGCGGCAGTAATAGGTGAGGCGATGTTACCAATCTAGGCGAGTCACTGCAAAACTTGACTACCTAGTCAGATGTCACGGTGTTAGTGACTGTAAGCCTATGCTCGTCTATACTAGCTGCTTAGCAAAGGTAGGCAGATGGTCCAATTCTGCAAAGAAACTCAGATCAATACGATCTTTCTAATTTACTTTTAATCAGAGTACTTATTTCTTTCTTTAATACATTAAATTATCATAAAAATGCTACGTCGACGCCACATAAAACAAATACTCATAATTTTAAATGGAGATACACTTTGATTGTTTCACGTATCTCTTATAATTAATTCCATACATATCTTCACGCCAAACCCCTTACTAAAGAAGAGAGTATCAAGTAGGAAGAGAGTATCAAGTGCCAAATCTCAGGTTTTTTTTTCTGGCTCTTTTCACATTCATTACCCTTTTCATACAACTACGCCTGTTTCGGAGACTCTTGACACTACCCTCGGATGATACCCGAGTGATCTGAGTGGAATGTCAACCTAGGTCTCCCTGGGTACCAACGTCTATCCATATTCGCGTTGTATGTTTCCTTTGTCAGTCTTTCATCTGCCATTATTTCCATATGACCTAACTAGCGAAGCGAATCATTTTTGTCTATTAAATAAGTAGTCAAAAGTGGTAGCTACCTACTGTAAAGTTTCAGCCCTGATGATGCTGTAAAAAGTTAAACTGATAGGCTACTTATATATAAGTATTTCTTCATTAAAAAAATATTAAAGGTATTGTACTAAGTTGTTTGATTTATTTAGGGTCTTTATTTTTTTTTTAATGTCGCTTTCGCCCGAAGCTTTGTCCACGTGCTTTTTTTATTTATGAAAGATCCCTGAGGCGGATAAAACAAAAAAGAAACACATTTGTAGCGAAATTTTTGAGTTTAAGTCGGACTAAGGAATATCAATTGTTTTTCTTATTATAAGAAAAAAGTAGATTGAGGTTCGGATGTTATGTGTGAAGGAGAAGCTTTTACTGGTTGGTGGTACGAGACAGCCTTAGATCATAGTTTAAATTGAATAAAAAACAATACATCTGCAAAGTACTTAGTTGATTTTACGAGTAGGTAATTACCGAACTAAAATTGTTTAAGGTAGGAGTTCAGCGAATAGGCAAATGGTCTTAATGGTAACAGAAAACCGTAGATTATAGACATAATGACATAGATCATAATGGCGCCAGGAATTTGCACGAGACTTAACATCTCGCCTCAGGTTGGCAACGCACCATTATCACCTTTGGTGTCTTTAAGCGGCGTGAATTTCTTACCATCAGGAAATTCGTCTACTTGTTTGCCTTCCAATATCATAAAAAAAGGAATAGGTAAGGCGACGGATCCCCACCCGGGAAAGTTGTTCACAGCCCTCTACTGACAGTTGTCTAGATGGTAATGCCATATTTAACCAGAACTCCTCTCTAAAGAAGTGCCTGGCAGATAGGTAGGTCTTCTGATGCTTGTTTCCCTTCTAATATCATAAAAAAAAAGGTTAGGTAAGGCGACGGATCCCCACCCGGGAAAGTTGTTCACAGCCCTCTACCGCCAGTTGTCTAGATGGTAATGCCAAATTTAACCAGCACTCCTCTCTAAAGAACTGCCTGGCAGATAGGTAGATGTTCTGTTGTTGATGAGTACTCAGCGGACCTGGATAAACAGGAGGGGTAACACGGATGTTATAATTAGAAAAAAAAAAATATTTATTTGCGGGATATGAGTGTTACAAGGATGTTAC
The DNA here is from genome assembly GCA_002245505.1 of Calephelis nemesis. Lineage (NCBI taxonomy): Eukaryota > Metazoa > Arthropoda > Insecta > Lepidoptera > Riodinidae > Calephelis > Calephelis nemesis. The sequence continues at coordinate 190,524 of NJDD01001180.1, read as the reverse complement.
AAAATTATTTAGGCGTTTCTAGGTACTTACATATTCTACTAACTTGTGGTGTGCAAATATTTTAATTGTTATTAATTATATTAGTTATTTTAATTATTTACTTACTATATAAACACTGCTTATAGTATTGATTACATGATTATTTATTAATACAAACAATTTTTAGAATATAAATTAAATTAATTAATATGTTTATTTATGTTATAAGTTCAAGAGATTCCGCAAGTTGATTTGAAAATATAATTGAATCAACAATCAACACGTCATTTTGTTAAAAAAAAAGAAAAAATATATTTTTGTAAAGTAATTATTGAAAATATATTTTAATTAATGAGTAACACGTCATTTTATTAAAAAAATAAAAAAAAATCAATTTTTAATAATTGAACTAGAAATGTATTAATAACAATAAATGCCTCGGTCAACATTCAACACGAAATTTAGCAATTTATTTCATTGTATAGGATCTGTGAATACCTTTTCATCTTCTAGCGCCACCTCTTCAGCTATTGAAATTTTTGTCATAAAAACGTAATATTGCAAGATTTAAACCTGTCCATTTCGAAGAAGCCACAGGTACACATTTTTTGTCACCCCGAGTGGTCTTCCCCGTCACCATTTACGGGAGGTATTTCTCCGAAAGATGTATCTTTGAATTTGTTGAATAGGGGACAATAAGGTTGATTTCATTATTCACAATGTATTATGTTCAAGTGGCTTTTAATAATGTATCGAAAACTATGAAATTATCGGTTTCTTTAATATTTATTTGTGGTCCAGCGGTCCAGGTGTTGGACTTGACTGCATGAAGTCCCGGGTTCGAATCCCGGGTCGGCTAACAGAAATAAAATTGGATTTATCCAATTTTCTAATAAAAAAATTATTTGGTTGGAAGTGGAAATGTGCCCGATTGGCGATAGGTTTGCCACCTATCACATTGTGGGACTTAGTATCTTCGGTTAGTCGTGGGTGCCCTGGTTGTGCATCTGCCTACCTCTTCGGAAATATGGGCGTGAAGATACTTTTTCTTTAGTATTTGACTCTCACACGCCAAGTTTCTTGCGGGGAAAGAAAGTATCCAATGCGACAATTTAATAATATTTGAATTGTAATGATATACCTAGATAGGTATCTACACTAAACCTACACCCTCCGCTCTTTATCAAACTTTTTATTATTTGGCCTACTCTACATCTGTTACAATAGATTTCCGCAAAGTAATACCTGATAAATAAAATTAAAAAAAAGAAACTTTGTTAACATTTTTAATTATTTATACGGGATACTCACTATCTTCTTTTATTTTATTTGTCGATGTTTCCGTATAAAATATCCCGTACGTGAGTACAGAATACGTAAGAGATTTAAGTTTAAAATCTTACAAAACTTTATTGTCAATGTTTTATTTAAAACGTCTGTGCCGTTACACCTACATTTATAGGTAGGTACATTTGGGTAATAAAAAAAAATATAAATTAAAAAACAATGATTGTACCAAAACAATACCTATTGTATTGGTACAAACTACACAATAAAGGTAATTAAATAATTTATTGGCTTGTCTGTTCAATTTTCACACAAAAACTACTAAACGGATTTTCATCAAATTTCGTGCCAGGCTCCATATTAACTTTTAGGATAAGTACCATTTAGTACGAGAAATCTTTTGTTCCCATCAGTAACAACGAACACTTAGACATGTGAATAAGGTCGCGGGCAGCAGTTACTGCTTAAATTAGATTATGGTTAACCATAGACATAGGTAAGTGTTAGTTATATTAGTCCTGAGAATGCAGTAGCAAGCTAAACGGGTAGTCTAAATTAGTTTATTTAGGAGAGTGTAGGTAATGTTTATGAAAATACTAGCAGCCCGCCCTCGCTCGGCTTCGGTTATTCAAGAATAAAAATCCAACTAATATTATAAATGCGAAAGTTGGTTGGTGTCTGGATGTCAGGATGTCAGTATGTCAGTATGGATGTTTGTTACTCTTTCACGAAAAAACTACTGAACCGATTACGATGAAATTTGGTATGTAGGTAGCTGAAGACCCAGAATAACATATAGGCTACTTTTTATCTCGGAGTTCCCGCTATATTGGGACTTACGCGGGTGAAACCGCGGGGTGCAGCTTTGGTACACTTCAACGATATTTAATTTTGCGCCCGGAGATTTTAACTTTTTGATAACTCATTAGTTGTTAATTTTTTTCTAATAGTGTACGGGCAATTTTGATTTAAATTACTTGCATAACGTATCTAACAGGTTTATTTGATTAAGGGTTAATACTGTATTGTTAAAAATATGTTCTAAAGTAACCCTTAATTTTACTGTTTTAAGAAAACGCAAAAAACGGTTATTGTGGGTTATACTTTAAAGACAGACATATACCACCGCTTACTTTTTTTGAGATCTATTAAAGAGGAAAAATCCCACCATACATTGTTTTTTTAAACGCAAAAGGTTTTGGCAGCGTTTTCGAGGAAAGCTCCCGATCGGCTTATTTTTATCCGACATATTGAACTAATATCGTAATATCGTTGGTTTGTACAAAACTTACTATATACTAAAACCTTCCTCAAGAATTGTTCTATCTATTGTTGAAAACCGAATGAAAATCCGTTCAGTACTTTTCGAGTAAATCGCAAACAGACAGACAGACGTGGCGGGGTACTTTGTTTTATAATATGTATTGATGATTATAGGTAGGCTTACCATAAATACGAAGAGCCAAACCGGGACGCAAAATAGGAAGAGGCTCATTTGCGTATTGTATTTCGCTTAGTTGGTGTCTTTCATAATATTTCAAATGCAGTCAGAGTTACGAACTAAAACATATTAATTATTTTGAATATATTTTTTTTAGAAATAAAAAAGAAATGTATGTAGTAAAATTAATATCAACAACTTTAAAATTTGCCCAGTTTTATTTTTCGCTTTCGCTTGCATTATATTTTTACTAGAGTGCGCTTTTCTTAGGTTCTTTTTATTGTGCTTAATTTTATTATAAAATTCACTGCATGACATTTTCATGTTTAGTTTGCAAATAAGGAAGGCTTCTACAATGCAATCTTCCATTCTCCTCCAATCTTCAGACCTTTCCTTTAAAGTGAAAAGATTTTTTTCTGTGAAAAAATTCTTTCTACTACGCTGAAATACCACGTAGACATCAAGCAAATTCCACTTTTTTTTTAAATTTGGCACCTCAATGTGCTGCTTATGTTCAATAACTAGCTTCATTAGAATTTTTGAAGAAGTCTTTTGCCAATAACACCTTATCAAATACCTCATCAATCATTGTTTGGGTTTTCGATTGAGGTTTTTGCATTTTAGTTACATTTTCTGCTACTTTTTCGATTTCCGTCCAGTTAATCTCATATTTTAATCAAATCCACTCCAAATCTTGGGCTCTGTCGAAGTTCTTTTCCTACAATTCTAAATACGAAATGCAGCGCTCATAAAAAACGTGACACTTCTATCGTGCAATACTGTACGGAATGTAAAGTTTATTTTCTGGGGGTTCGGCATTTTTAAAAAACCGTGTTGTGGTAGATAAGCTTACAAGGGCAATCACGCTGGTCTTGTGTTTCAAGCACTTAAAATGGTCCTTAATGTTCGCTCATCCACTGTGTTCTATTGATACACACTGTTGATACTTCACTCTGTCGTTATGGCCGCAAAGCTTTTCCTGGATGACTATCTGTTTAAGAAACAGATCCAAAAAAAATCGTTCGATAAACATTTATTCCGACTTTCTCGATCGTTCGTCGTCGTGGGCGTCGGGGGTAGCACGGGGAAGTGATGGTCGGTCGTTAGTTGTGTCTGGTGTCGGTGATCTTTAAGTTTGACCAAGATACTAATGCAGACCGGCCGGGACACCGGGACGGGGATCTCAAACCGGGACAATCCTGATCAAACCGGGACGTATGGTAAGCCTAATTATAGGTAATATGTATTCTAGACGGTTGTAAACACTGTTTGTAATACACTGTTAGTAATAATACGAACACATTACATGTAACTACTTCTTATAATCAACATCCATATTATTTCACTAGTTAATATCCGTAGCTTTGCCTACGTAAGGAATAAATGAATATAAGTAATATCTTAGAAAGAATATCACCTTGGATGTTAAGACGTCTGGGGTTCGATTTCCGAGCCGAGCAAGAAGAAGAAAAAACCTTTTATTTGAATTTTCTAAAAAAATGTTGCTCAGGATTGGATGGGTGCCCGGTTGACGATAGGCTTGCCACTAGGGTTACCATATCTCAGGATTTGTCCTGAGATATCAGGATTTTGAGGTATTGCTCAGGAATCCGGCCAGATTTCGAAAATTTGGGCAAACCTCAGGACTTTTGGGTTTTTTAATTAAAATTGTTATAGTAGGGGGTAAGGGTTACGAGAGGAGAGGAGAGGAGTGGTTGCTGCGAGCGTGGGAGTGAGAGGGGTGAATAGGCTGAGCGCACTGCGCCACCCTGCGCGAAGTGAGAGTGCGTTGCGAGTGTGTGGCGCGCAGTGAAAAGGGAACATAAGGTTTTTTTTTCTAACGTGATTACTTTTAACGTTCGCGACAAAATCTCAGGATTTTTCATTGCATTTGAACCAATTTCTCAGGATTTTTGAAATTTCTTTATGGTAACCCTACTTGCCACCTACCACACTGTGGGACTTAGTGTCTTCGACTAGTCGTGGGTGCCATGGTTGTGCCTAGCTCTTCGCGGATATGGGCGTGAATATACTTTTTTTTTTCGAATATATGTAATATAAAATGTCCTATACCTACCATCAGGAAAACTGTATCGTGGAAGACTGCCAACTTTTAACAAGCAAACAGTCTTATCCCATTAAAAGTAGCTTGACTAATACTTAGCTTTATTAAAATCTAAAACCTGTAGGATTACCCTAGAATCTCGATTTTATGCAAATTGGAATCTGATATAAAGTTTTTGGTAGTCTCGAACACAGCGGATTATGAACATTTAGTTAATAACTAGCTGACCCTGACTGAACGTGTCACTTTGGGGTATGAAAAATAGATGTAAGCCGATTCTCAGACCTACTCAATATGCTCGCAAAATTTCATGAAAATCGGTCAAACCGTTTCGGAGGAGTACGGGAACCAAAATTGTGACACGAGACTTTTATATATAAGATAAACAATAAAGTATTTTTGTAGTTAATACTGTGTTCAAGAGAATACTTAAAATGGCATATTATTTCGATTCTAATTTTTAATTTGCATAAAATCGAGATTTAAGAGTAACCCACCAGATTACACAGGATCTTTTGTCTAATTGGATTTAAAGGGAAGCCCACAGGCGTTGAAACGTGGCTTACGTCTTCTTTAACATGTGCGCTAAAAGTAAAATCAAATAAGCTCCAGGAGATAAGTTTTGTTAGCATGTAGTACATACACGCTAAAAGAACACATTAGATAGCGTAGCACGCATTCGTTTTAATATCTGTAACATAAACATTAAACCTTTTTTTTTAATGTCATTGGAAGGCAAACAAGCAGACGGATTTCCTGATGGTAAGAAATTCCCGCCGCCTAGAGACACCAAAGGTGGTAACGGTGCGTTGCCAACCAGAGGCCGGGATGTTAGGCCTCGAGCAAAAGTAAGTTTACCGGCTACCTTACCCTCCGAACCGGAACACGTCATGACGTTATAGCGGCAGGAATAGGTAAGGCGGTGGTACCAATCCGGTCGAGTCGCTGCGAAACTCTACCACCTAGTCAGATGTCACGGTGTTAGTGACGGCAAGCATATTATGCTCGCCTTTTACGAGCTGCCTGGCACAGTTAGGCAGATGGTCTATTCTACAAAGGAGCCCGGACCAACACGGGGAAAATTGACGAATCTCTTACTAAACCAAAAAAAATGTCTTCAAAGTGATAGCATCAAAAGAGTGGGTCTTCTGGCCGGATGAGCCTGCGGGCAGGTGTAAGGGTGACAGTGCAGCGGTGCGTTCTTCGGTGATCCCGCAATCAACCGATACGCACAGAAGAGGATTGCCACTCGTTAAAAATAAGGTATACTCAGACCAATAAAACATTTTTTTTGGTCTCAGTAGGTGTATAGATATGGACATAAAACAACGTCCGTCTCCTTGACTGACCGATTCATCAGCGCTCAAAATAAACCACAAATAACACACATGCATAAAAATAAAATACAACAGCGTACAATTAAAGGACAGCTGTCAAGAATGAAGCGGATCTAACGAGAGTGTTCCGTATCTAATACCGGACATAAAAAAAATATTTTATTTGATAAACGTTTCGCAGACAGTCACCTAAATTTGTTGCGCCGACAATGGAAAATGAGAAATATAGTCTAGATTTATCTTATAATATATAAAATTCCCGTGTCACAATGTTAGTTACTGTACTCTTACGAAACGGCTTGACAAATTCTCATGAAATTTTGTGATCATATTGAGTAGGTCTGAGAATCAGCCAACATCCGTTTTTTATAACCCTAAGTGATGAGAGTGAATCACAACAAAAAATAATAGCAGAACAATGTCGGTCGGGTCAGCTAGTAACCTATAAGGCTTTGCATTGAATGCAAGAAGTTTTTAGCTTTATTGTATTTTTATGTATTAATGCAATGTATATTTGTATATGAGTATGTGTTTATTACTAAAAAAAATTCTTCACGCCCATATCCCCGAAGTGGTAGGCAGAGGCACAACTAGGGTACCCACGACTAGCCGAAGACACTAAGTCCCACAATGTGATAGGTGGCAAGCCTATCGCCGGGCACATTTCCAATCCCGAGCAACATTTTTTTTATAAGAAAATTGGAAAAGCCCAATTTTTTTTGTTACCCGACCCGGGATACGAACCCGGGATCTCATACAGTCAAGTCCAACAACTGAACCGCTAGACCACAGAGGTAAATATTATTATAATTGGCAAATATTGGACTACAGAACCCTAAAAAACCCAAAAAGATTAAACACTTGTCGAATGTTACCACGAAACATTCCAATGTAGAAACATGATACTACTTCACCATAGAATGTGAAAAAATCTAAATAGCGTTGATGGTCTGCCCCAAGTGAAGGGTGGCCACCTTTTTAATTATTTTTCAAATTCCATTTTTTAAGGAGGAGGACGTAAATGAGTTGTTGTGTACTTGATGGTAATTAATAAACTATCACTCACAAATAATTTACACTTGCATTTCCGATTTAATAAAAACTAGCTTTCGCCCGCGACTCCATCCGCGCGGAAGTCGGTCTTCGCGCGATAAAACTGAAAAATTAAGATTTTTTTTCTACCTATTTTTCCAGGATAAAAAGTATCCCATTTTATGCCCAGGATAATAACGTATAATTATATCGAGTTTCATTGAAATCGAACCGTTAGTTTTCATGTGATGCCTGAACATACAGACAGACAGACAGACAAAATTTTTTTAATCACATATTTGGGTTTGGTATCGATCCAGTAACACCTCCTGCTATTTTTTTCAATATTTTCAATGTACAGAATTGACCCTTCTACAGATTTATTATATATTGTATAGATGAGCAAAGTTGTCTTTAACTCATTTGTGAATAGTCTATATTTGTTCTGTTTTCAAATGAGTTTTCAAGCTAAAATGGCTAAACCGATTTTAATAATCTTGAGTATAAAAATAAAATAGATCTTGGACAGAGGCTAGACATGTGGCCTTTATTCCTTTTTCTCTGCGCGTATTCACAGAACTTCCAAAAATTTAATATGCAAGCAATGCCACAGGAAAAGGTTAGTGTTAATTCCAGTTTCTTAAATTTTATAAATACATATTTTCACACATGAGCAAATTTACCTATAAATAAGGAAAATCTAACTTGAGATTAAGGCAGACCAATAAACTTTATATTTGATGATGGGTTATGGAAACTATCTCTGGACTAATTGCATAAATTCAATCTACTCGTACACATAAAGTAAGCAAAATATAGGATTGATTAGCGATACTGATACAGAAAAACATTGGTATAAATTTAATAATGGCACTCAGACCCAAAAACACAGATATTTAGTTTTTTCACACAAATACCTATCAGGAATCGAACCTGAGCCTCGCAGTTTGTCCGTGGCGTTTGGTGGTGTGCGCACACATTCTTGTCCTTGTGTCCTTATCCTTATCCTGTCCTTAAATTAATTTAAAAAATTTAGTAACACTACTCAGCGTTAGTTTTTGTTATGCTCGTCTCGTGTTGATCGGTTTTATTGGCGTCGTTGTTCGGAGGCCATGTACACCCATAAAGCCTTTTTTCCCTTTTTATTCTTCCTATATTGTCTGCTACTAGGTCTATAAAATGTGACTAACACTTAAAAATTTCCTTACGATGTTGTTATCGACATATTTTAAATCGTTTGTCTTTTTACATAATAGATCTTTTAATTAGTATAGTGTAGACCAGGGGTGGGCAAATATTTTCATAGTCGGGCCACATTGCAGATGAAAATTTGACTTCTGCCAAACAGTTTTTTTTTCTAATTTCAAGTAAAGATTTTGTTAAGGCTAAGAGTTTATTTATTCCCGCATTAAAATGTAAATGTACATACTGTAATTGTTCAATTATCGTAACTATATTTTCGAATAGGTAATAAGAATTGTTAATATTATATCTCAAAATTTTTATGCACCAATTAGGTTCGATAAAAACTAATATTTGTATTTTTAATAATAATACATAGATACAATGCTTCATAGGCCAGACAAAATGGGCCGCCATTTGCCCAGGCCTGCAGCTATAGACCAACTTTTAGCGTTAGATGCTTTTTTAAATTGGAAAAGGGAAAGACAAACAAGCAGACGGATTTCCTGATGATAAGAAATTCACGCCGCCTAAAAAACACCAAAGTTGATAATGGTGCGTTGCAAACCTTAGGCCGGGATGTTAGGCCTTGAGCAAAAGTAAGTTTACCGGCTACCTTACCCTCCGAACCGAAACACGCCATGACGTTATGGCGACCGGAATAGGTAAGGCAGTGGTACCAATCCGGGCGAGTTGCTGCTAAACTCTACCACCTAGTCAGATGTCAAGGTGTTACGTGACGGTAAGCCTATGCTCGCCTTTTACGAGCTGCCTGGCAGAAAGGCAGATAGTCTATTCTGCCGTTCAAAAATGACAGAGAAATCAATTAACATGCTTATACTTATAAAAAATATGGATAGAACATATTATATCTTCTTTCTTTTCGCAAAATCCGTAAAAAGCTGTGCGGAGCTATTCAGTATCTTTTTAGTGATGATCACTAGGTAAAGTGTACATCACACAGCTGTCAAATGACGTATTTTGAATTTGGCATCTCCATTGTGTTTCTGTTGGTCACAGGAGTATTTGATGTACACTTTACCCAGTGATCATTACTAAAAAGATACAGAATCAGCCCCCTGGACGTACATAAAATAACTAATAACAGCCACTGGAGTCTTGGCGCCATCGAGAGGGAAGATGGTCGAAGTTTTTTCATAATTATTGAAATTCGATTATATTGCTTCTGTGGTCTAGCGGTTCAGTTGTTGGACTTGACTGCATGAGGTCCTGGGTTCTAATCCCGGGTCGGGCAACATAAAGAAAATTGGGTTTTTCCAATTTTCTAATAAAAAAAATGTTGCTCGAGATAGGATATGTGCCCGGTTGACGATAGGCTTGCCACCTATCGCATTGGGGGACTTAGTATCTTCGGCTAGTCGTGGGTGCCCTGGTTGTGCCTCTGCCTACCTCTTCTTGGATATGGGCGTGAAGATACTTTTTTTTCGATTATATTGAGTTTTAGTCAATTTTGGTGGTATTTTGTACAATTTTGTTCAGTGAAAGTGCACAAATGATATAATCATGAAGAAATTAGCGTATCGTGCATTTCCTCGTTGCCGCGAAGTCTCACTATATGAGCTTGAGTGATGATGCCACCACTATACCCAAGACTCTAACATGATTTATTGACGACTTATGACTAATTATGATTGAATCCAGAATTTGGTAATTTTGATGCAAATTTCTGCTTGACTAATAGCAAATTACTAACGTAAAGGCCAGAACCTAAAGAGAGAAAAAAAGAGTAGCGGAGTTTTGGCGCCATCGTGAATGCATCTTCATTTCGTAGTAGTTTTTCATAATTATTGAATTTCGTGTTTATATTGAGTGAAATTAGTTAATTTAGGTGGGAATTAGTTTAGTTTTGTTTAGTGAATAAGTAAATGAAATAATCATAAAGAAATTAGTATATCGTGAATTTCCTCGCTGCCGCCAAATTTCATAGACGAGCTTGTGTAACGAAACCACCGCTTTACTCAAGACCCAGACATGACTTTGTAAATAGTGACTAAGGACTGAAATAAAGAATTAATACGGAAGACATAGTTGCATGGCCTAAAACCTTTTACCTGCCCCACAAAGGGGCAAATTAATTAACAAAAAAAAAAAGAATAACAGTCACTTTAAGTTAACTTCAAACGACAAACGTTAGTCTTCAAAATACTCGTACTTATTAACCATTCTGTGGACAACTATACAAATGTTTTGAAAAGAAAAGAAAATATATTTATTTGCGGAATATGCGTGTTGAAGTTACAAAATTATTTAAGCTTTCCAACATATTCTACCACATTCATATATTAATCTAGGAAATATTGATATCCCCCGTGTTGGTCCGGGCTCCTTTGTAGAATAGACCATCTACCTTCCTTGCCAGGTAGCTCGTAAAAAGCGAGCATAGGCTCACCGTCACTAACACCGTGACATCTGACTAGGTGGTAGAGTTTAGCAGTGACTCACCCGGATTGGTACTACCGCCTTACCTATTCCTGCCACCATAACGTCATGACGTGTTCCGGTTCGGAGGGTAAGGTAGCCGGTAAACGTACTTTCGTTTGAGGCCTAACATCCCGGCCTCTGGTTGGCAATGCAGCATTACCACCTTTGATGTCTGTAGGTGGCGTGAATTTCTTAACATCTGGAAATTCGTCTGCTTGTTTGCCTTCCAATATCATAAAAGAATCTAATAAATGACATAGCTATAACTACACCTTCATTGATATATTTATTACAGGTAGTATTACGATATACGATGTAAATATAACCAGAAGTGAGCAAACATGATTCACACATACGATATAAATCCTTCCTCCGTACTAAAATACATTTAAATAACAATCTCGGTAATTTTACAAATTTAAAATCCACTTTGTTATTCAGACGGCATTGGAAATATGAATGGCGAATTCCACTGCCCACTTACTGGCCTGAATGATTTCGACATTCTTGGCGCAGCTCCGATAATCTGAGAAAAAAATAAATGAGCTGCAACGAAAATAAGCGCACTCCCAACAGAGTATACAAACAGTATAAATCGCAGTAAGTTTACGTGCTTTCGAAATCACCAATAGAATCTTTACATTTACGCATGTAAGCGTTGCACGTTTTATGTAGGTAGGTATACATGTTAAATATGATTGAGATACCGGTAAAACTATCACTTCAATTGTCAATTGTTGTTGTAATTTCAAAGGTCGTACTTGATTCTGACTCCAGGAAACGTTGCTTCTTTCGAATGTCAAAAAAAAGCTAGAAATAAGTAGTAAATTTAATCCACAACACGATATAAAATGGACGCACTTCCCTGAGCACGGACGCACGTTGTGAAATAAGAATTGATTAAACTGCAGATTCATTTAATCAATTATTAAGTCACAATTTTGTATTGAAAACCTCGACTTAAAAACTGATTAAAAGACAATTGACGTCTCTGAATAGAACTCCGGTCCAGACTGTGTTCTACATAGACCGAGTCTTCGAAATAGACTCTTTTTGTTCAGTTTCTCCTTAGCTATGATTGAGAGATTTAAATAGTTATAAATTTCGAAGCCAGCATCGCATTAGCATCTGATTTTTTGTATTGCAAATGTTCATAGACACTGGTAAAAGCTTTTGCCACAAGCTTACACAAAAATTTATACAATAAAATATTTTCTATGCCTAATAGATCAGCTCAGATTCTAATTTGAACTCCTAATTGAATGAATCCAGTAGCTTTACAATAGTGCAATAGTAAAGAAATTAATTTTTAGGTACAATAGCGGTAATTGTGCTGAGTACCCACTAAGCTTTGAGTGCTAAATGTTTCCAATGAAACAAAAAGAATAGATATGAAAAATTGCAGACGTATCTCAAATTGGTGCGGACATTTGAACTTGTTACGTTTTTATCAAATATTTCCGAAGAATAGACTAAAAAAATAATCTTGGCAGATTTATCTTAGCATGAATAGATTAATGAACTGTCATAGGAAAAAAATAGTTTATAAAATACAAAAAGTCTGCAGAAATATCACGTACAAACTAATCTGACAGCACTAAACGTAATATGTCTCTTTTATTATTACTATTGTTGAAAGAAGATAGCGATAACTTAAAACTGGTTTAGTGGGTGTTTCAAAAAAAATCTTACTTCCAGAATCCAATTTAATTTTAATACAAATTTAATAAGGTTACATAATATAAACTATTGTATGTATGTAAACCTATTCGGTAATCTGTGTTTACTATTCTCTAAAGCTAGGAGCACACAGCGGCGCGCAAAATAAATCACGACGAAATGGTACGGGGCCGGTAAAACGTATTTTTACGCAACGCAGGCTTTGTTTATATATAGTTAGAAATGCCGGCACACAGACGGCTGGTTATTCAACCGGGCACATTCCGCGACGGCTCCACTTTTTGCTCGTCCTCCGGATTCGAGAAAAACGAGCAATTAGAGCTTTTAGGGCAGGAATTAACATCGCTCATTGTCCTCGCGTATTCGTAGTCGTTTCAGGCACGTTGCACATGCCGCATGCTAAGTTTGTTTCTAATTAAAAAAATTAGTTAAATATGTTCGGATGCTATTAAGTATCAATTTTAATTAATCTAGCGATAAAAAGGTAATGACTTCTCTAATGGTAAGAGACGATAAGTAGGTACTTAAAGATATACAAGATATAAAAAAATTCTTGCAGAAAAGCATAATTTCAAAACATTTGTAAATAATCTTTACTAGTGGTCGCCCGTTGGTCGAAATTCGACCATAATACATTTTAATATCTTGTTGATAAGAACGCCATCTTCATTTCTCAAGGCCAACTACTTTGTATCCAAACTTTTTAGTGCGCCATCTGAAATCTTTTATCGTTATTATCAGTATATTTGTTTGTCTGTGTTAAATGCATGGTAGTGTGGTTAATGTTTTATTTATTGATTTAATGTACTTTATAAGCATTAGGTATTATTGAAAAATATTTGCGTTCTGTACTTCTCCTACACATAAACTTTAAATGTAAAAATTTTATGCTTCCGTGTACGCGCAATTTTCGTAAAAAGGGGTCCAAAGTTTTTATATCACGTATTAAATAGATAGTACCTGGATGACCGAGCTTTGCTCGGTATTTCTTTTTTGTTTTTTTATAAATTGTGTTTTTTGGAAATTATATTTAAGTACGAAAATTTAAAAAGTCTAACCTCAAAGCAAACAATCATTGACTTCGTTGCTTAACAGCGGACTTCGTTACTTAACAACAACAATAAAACACGAATATGACATTTTCTAAAAATGATTCCTAGCTAGATCGATTTATCGCCCCCGAAACCCCCTATATACTAAATTTCATGAAAATCGTTGGAGCCGATTCCGAGATTCCAATTATATATATATATATATACAAGAATTGCTCGTTTAAAGGTATAAGATAAGATATAAAAATGTATCACTATTTACTTTGGTATCCGCATGGCGCCTGAACGGATGGAACACTTATCTAGTTATTTTTTGTTATGTTAGTTATTGTTAGGAGAAGGTTTAAATGAAAAAAAAATATGTTTTTAGTTACACAGGACAAAGCCTGTCGACTAAGCTAATTTAATATAAATACGAAAATGTTTGTCATAGTGTAACGGTGGTGGTTAAATTTATATACTTATATATAGAGTTAAATTTCGTTACAATCAGCTTAGTAAGTTTGACATTTATCGTCATGGTCATGATACAGACAGATAGACAAAAATTCTAAAAATGCTAATAATGTGTTCTGCTGTCCCTTGTTGTTGTTAGTCGCCTGCGCTTATTTCTTTTCTATACCCCCCCGTGTTGGTCCGGGCTTCCTGCCAGGCCGCTCGTAAAAGGCGAGCATAGGCTTATCGTCACTAACACCGTGACATTTTACTAGTTGGTAGAGTTTTGCAGCGACTCACCCGGACTGGTAACACAGCCTTACCTATTCCTGCAGCCATAACGTCATGACGTGTTCCGGTTTGAATAGTAAGGTAGCCGGTAAACTTACTTTTGCTCGAGGCCTAACATCCCGGCCTCAGGTTGGCAACGCACCATTACTACCTTTGGTGTCTCTAGGCGGCGTGAATTTCTTACCATCAGGAAATTCGTCTGCTTGTTTGCCTTCCAAAAAAAAATAAAAAAATACTCATCAAAACTCACTCCTCTACAGTTTAGTTATAAGCATATATTAATTCAGACATTTTCAATAACCTAGATAGGTTCAATAACCTAGACAGTTGAAGATAGGCATACTATAGTTTTGATGCTGAGACATTTTTGTTGATTACTAATAAATAACAGTCGTTGCCTGGTGACCGATCTATAGCAGCCCTATCTCTAATCTTAGGTAGGTTATTGGCCGTTATGAAAACACATAAGGTTAATAAATTTATTTAATCTTAAACGTTTACAGACAGTTACTAACATTTTTATTGGTACATTATTGCGCGAAGAAAAGTCGCCAAATAAATTTTGGTTTCTTTAATATTAGCAAAGTTTTACGGCGTACGTTTGCAGAAGATGATGATAAACATCTTAATATTTCGAAAGTTATGTTTGAAAAATGAGCTCAAGAACATTTATCATGAGAATAATCCTCAATGAATATCACTAGCAAGTTATTAGATTGATGCAGACATATAACTAAATAGTTATTTTATATATTATATTTCTATCACCTCTGCTTTTCTGTTATAGGGAGACATTTAAGACTAAACTTTTAGATGTATCAATTTAATTCTTTTATTAAAGAATTCTTTTATTTTGCTGTTAATTATTTTTATTATTTAGCAGGCTTCCGATGTATTTTTTTTAAGTAAGATATTAATAAAAAAGAGGGCCTTAAAGTACAAGGCACAGCATTGACACGAAATGGTATTAAGCCTGAAGTAACTAGTTGAAGTGTTAAAAAGAGGCAGAGGTAAAAAGTACCTGGAAACCCTGGAAAAACGTTACGAATTTGAAAACTCTTACACCAGAATAATGCTACTCTATGCCTTACTGTATTAAAAAACATTCAATTAAATTAGTACCCTATATAATTTATCTTGTATCTTCCTAATAACAAACTAGCTGTTACGAGTTCTATCCACAGTACAGAACATGAGGGGTTGATATTAGAGAAAAAGAATAAGGCTGCGTGGCCGGGTATGTTTGGAAAAAATTCGGAACGCTTTTAGGGCCAACCCACTATATATAACTAAAGACCTGAGTTCAAATCTCGTTGGCCGAGGGGATGGCGTAAACACCAAACTCCACCGATCAATCTCAAGGGTTTGGTTCCCGACGTTTGTATTTCCAGATCTGGTTGTTTATTAAAATTTTACTGGTATCTATGTTAGTATGTCTATGTATTAGTATTGATGCCTAATACCCATAACACAAGCATATAATTTGCTTACTTTTGAGTCAGATCAATTTGTCTGGATTGTCCAGAGATATTTGTTTAGTTTACCTATATAAAATTTCCTCGCCTAAACTATCATAAGGGAGCAAAATACTACTAGTCAATAAGTCGAAAAAAATCTAAATATATATTTTTACAACTCCTTAAGTGGGTCTCCAATTTCGTCGAATCGATCGTATATCAAACTAAGCGTGTTATATAATACATATTATACTACGGTTGCTAATCAATAACAGTAATGATATTAATACCGAGAGATACATATAAATATGGAAATAGATTGAATAAACACCTAGACCCAGAAATACAGACATCTATATTCATTACTCGAACGCCTATGTTGTGTATGATTGATCGAACCTGAGACTATGTACTCGTACCTTTTGATCGATTGCGTTAGGCGTATAGTTTTTCTTTTGGAATGACTAATGTGTTGCCAACCTTGGTTTTTACAACTTCATTTAACTTTAACGTAACACCAATCGAAAATGAAATCTATACTGATATTAGGTTTTAGGCTCAGGTATTCTTTATAAAGTAACAAACCTACTTAAAAACTTTAAATATTAAACGCAAAAATGTAAACATTTTTACAAAATTTCGCATTCACTTTTTTATTAATATGTATTTGGGATAACACTATTTGCACCATAGACAAAATACACGCTACACTATCCTAACTGTCACATTTTTTTCTTAGAGGCCGGAATGCATATAATTCTAAGTACCTCTAGTGGACGATAATACTGGCGCCACACGAAATATTTGATACCATTGTTGTTTTTTTGATAGTCCGGCCTTCGATCTGGTTTCTACTACTACGACTCGTATATAAATTACTTTTTCTACGCCGTGTGATTACTACGGTCTACGAGAAGCGGAAAAAACTTTGATTATACATTGATAGAAGTTTACTATTTCAGATTGGACTAAGTTTAGGAAATGGGAGATGATGGAAACAAAGTCTATTTTTTTATGTGATAAGACAGTGAACTAGCACATGGCGCTCATGATGGTAACAGACAATCGTTGCCTAAAACATTATATTTAAAGTGTGTCACTGTCTCGTACAGTGGGTTGGGGTAAGGAACACTATCGTAAAACTTAGGTCATAGGTAGGCTACAGGAATAGGTACGGTGGTGGATCCCTGTCTGGATATTTTTTTTTACGATAGTCGAAGGCAAACAAGCAGACAAATTTCCTGATTGCAAGAAATTGACGCCGCCCAGAGACACCAAACGTGGTAATGGTGCGTTGCCAACATGAGTATTTACGGTGCTAATCACCGTGATCAAGAACGAAATACCTCCCTGTATTTAGCGGACAGTCAGCCAACTGGCCACGTCAGTTTTTTTTACATACATATCTTCACGCCAAGTCCCTTACGGGGAGGCAGAGAGTATCGAGTGCCAGACCTCAAGATCCTGACAAACCTGTCTAGCTTCCTTCACATTAATTACCCTTTATTAGTTTTTTTTTATAATAATAATAATATCCCTTGATAAGTTACACAAATTAAATAACCCCAAAGTAAGAAAATTACTCAGCAGATCGCAGATAAGTAAGCAGACTCGAAAATGTAGATATCTATATATATCACACAAATCCTGTTCCCGTCGCTAATCGAACCTCGCCTCGTGGTTGATTGGTGTAGTTAGGCGTGTACGCTAGCCACTCGACCAACGAGGGAGTAAATGTAATCAGTAGTACGTCTTATAAAAGCGTTTAATACATTCTTATTATAATATTACAATGTATTATTTCTTGAATTGTCTACTGCGAAGAATAATAAGAAGAAAAACCAAAAAGCCTACCCTAATTCACATTCCAATGTAAACTTAGATCTAGTAAAATATTTAATAGATAATATTTTTGTCTATATTTCTTTCTTATTTTCTATTCTTTTGACAAATACAGCAGAAAATAACAATATGGTAGTAACTGTACTTTAGCAGCAAGGTCGCTGCTAAACACTTTAAACTTTGTTTCAATCGCTGTACCACCATTTAAAAAAAAACAGCTTATCTTCTACTACCGAAGGATATTTTGTGAATGCTCTTAACTAAGCCATTTTGATTCCTGTTTTTTTAAAATTATAAGACCGCAAACAAGCATATTATGGCTCTCTTGATTTCAGGACTCAGCCGATGCCTTACGGTAGATGTTATGTGTCGATGTCCTATGGCTCGGTATAATTAGGCCTGTCATTATGGTGTCAAAAATTGGTAAGATGATGACTACAAGACTACACAGCATTCTTACCTCCAGTGGCCTTGCTGATGATGACAAACTTCGCCTACCCTTGCTTTTTACCAACCTGGCAGAGAGGCAGATGGTCTAGGGACCTAGACCAAATGAGAGAGACGGGTTAAAGAGACACCATTAGAAACAAAGAAACTAACAAACAAACGCAGCCTAAACCGAAACTATGATATTATCCTCATTATTTTACACGTCCTTGTTAGTGAACGTCTAGGAAATATTACTAAAGTATTACATATCAAGTAGTTCTAAGAAGAAATCTCTTTGTTTTCTAAATGTTATTTGAGACGTACGGCAATAAAGATTTTCTGTTGCGCAACTCGCAGTCGTCGATAGCAATGTTTAGCATTTTATGTCGCACTAGCTTTTACACGCGACACCGTCAGCGTACTATAGTTACGCAGTTTCATACAAACTCGTATCTAGTAATCTAAAATGGCCTCTGTGGTCTAGCGGTCCGGCGTCGAACTTGACTTCTTGACGTCCCAGGTTCGACCCCCAGGACGGACAACAAAAAAAATGTATGTTTTAAATTTTCTAATAAAAATAACGTTTTTAAATTTTAAGTCAAATCGGTTTAGCCGTTCTTGAGTTATTAAATAATAAATAATAAATGTCTCTGGAAAAGTTGCACAAATTGAATCTAACCCAAGCCTCGTGGTTCGTCGATGCAATTAGGCGAGTACGCTAGCCACTCGACCAACGAGGCGGTCTTATTAATAATGTAACTAACACGACTTTCTTTTATAGGTAAATATAGATATTGATTATTCCGTTAAATAATAAAAATGTATCTTCACGCCCATATCCCTGAAGAGGTAAACAGAGGCACAACCAGGGCACCCACGACAAGTCGAAGACACTAAGACCCACAATATGATAGGTGGCAAGCGCATCGTCAACCGGGCACATATCCAATCTCGAGCAACATATTTTTTTAATTATACTTTTTACTTAAAATTGGAAAAACCAAATTTTTTTTATGTCCGACCTGAGAATAGAATCCGGAATCTGAAACAGCCAAGTTGAACACCTGACCAGCTACACTACGGAGGCGATTTGTAATGGAATAATCTAGTGACATGAATGGCTGGAGTTATCATTCTGACTAGGTTGCAGAATATAGAATAAAATCAATTAAACTACATATTACAAAATAAATGCATTAACGGTATATTCTAATTTGAAATAGACACAAATACACGGATTAACATGGATTTAGGTTTTGGCATTCACCTTAGCATTTTGCCATTAGTCAAGTAGAAATTTACATCCATTTGCATTAAAATTTACCAAAATCGGAATTCAGTTATAGTTAGTCATAAGTCGTCAATAAGTCATGTTAGGGTCTTGGGCTAAGAGGTGGCCTCATTACTCAAACTCATGTAGTTAGATTTGGCGGCAACGAGGAAATACACGATACGTTAATTTATTCATGATTGTTTCATTTGTACACATTCACTGAACAATTTGTTCAAAATACCACTAAATTGACTAATTTCACTCAGTATAAACACGAAATTTAATAACTATGAAAAAACTTCGACCATTTTTACTCTCGAAGGCGCCAAAACACGGACTAACACTTTAAAATTATTAAACGTTTATTAATTAGAAATTCAAAACATTTTTAATGTCATTCCTGATTGGACGCTTTATATATCTTTTTTTATTGTCTCAATATTGTAAACAAAGAATAACTGTTACAAAGACAGCATTTCTATTATTAAAAAATTAGTTTTCAATTGAATTCATTGTTTGGGAGTTTTATTTCCAAACAGTTTCATATTTACACATTGAAATTATAAAACATTTATAAATCAGGAGTTAAAAATACTTTACATGGCATTACTAATTGGACGGTTTATATCTTTTTATTTTTGTATTGTCTCAATATTGTAAACAAAGAATAACCCTTACAAAGACAGCATTATGTTGCATGTGAGATAAATGGAAATATATTACGATACACAAACAACACTTGTGGATATTTATATTATTGACGCGGACTCACGTATCGTAAGAGCTTCTGTGTGTACCGTAATAATGTATGGATAAGAGGGCCTATCACGAACATATATTTAAGTTCAACGAAAACGAAAACGGATTCGAAAATTACAAATTAATTAATACAAAGGGGAAGTTTTAAAAAGATATTGAAAGTAGAATTTTCATATATATATATCCACAGTACCTATGTAGAATATTTTTTAGACATATCGCTGTGCCTTTAATTAGTATATCACATGATCATATCATAAAATGATGAAACATCAAATGTGTTTGACCAAATACTTCGATGCTAACCAACGACTAGATTTTACTAGCAATTTTTTTAGAGATTGATAGCCAAAATAAGCTGATGGATTTACTGATGGTAAAAGATGCATAGCTTATTATACCAAATATTGTAATAGTTCCTTGCCAATCTGAGGCTGAAGGTTAAAGCCTTTTACGCGAGTAAGTTTACCGGCTATCCTTTCATACAGTACGGAACACTACAGATTAAGAATAACGTTGTACAAGCAGAAATTATGAGTGATCACTAGAGTGTATATTTGACTCGCTCAAATGGACACTAACACAAAATTCTGTCCGTGACACAACCGTGAGCTATGAATAAAGAAATGAAATGATTGCAATTAGTGTGTTATGAAAAGGAGCCTGGATACTATAACTAATCAGTTATAGTATCCAGGTTCCTTTTCATAACAGACTAATTGCCCTCTTGTGCC
This sequence comes from Calephelis nemesis, assembly GCA_002245505.1. Taxonomy (NCBI): domain Eukaryota; kingdom Metazoa; phylum Arthropoda; class Insecta; order Lepidoptera; family Riodinidae; genus Calephelis; species Calephelis nemesis. The sequence goes on along the minus strand of NJDD01001180.1, from coordinate 169,807 downwards.
AGGCAGCTCGTAAAAGGCGAGCACAGTCTTACCGTCACTAACACCGTGACATCTGACTAGGTGGTAGAGTTTCGCAGCGACTCGTGCGGATTGGTATCACTGTCTTACCTATTCTTGCCGTCATAACGTCAGCTCTTGCAGTTGTAAACTTACTTTTGGTCGAGGCCTAACATTCCGGCCTAAGGTCGGCAACGCACAATCACCATGTTTAGTGTTACAGGGCTGCCTTAATTTCTTACCATCAGGAAATCTGTCAGCTTGTTTGCCTTCACAAAAAAGAAATGGCGCATCTGCGTAAATTAATATGATGTAGTAGACTCAAAAGCCAACCACTGCGCATGCTAAAGATGATAACCATGCAACCATTGCTTATATTTTTGGCAGACTATACTATACTGTTGACTGACTGACTCACAAAGTTATGTTAATTAAATACATTTTCATGTTGTTCAAATACTAGCAAAACCTGTTATTATTATGAAGAAAAGGCAAACGAAAAAGTACCTAATTTGATTAATTTGAAAATATTTGTTATTGAGGTTTAAACTCTTAGCCCAAGAACTTACGGAGCGGTTTTTACGAGCGCACGTGGTTCTTATACTTAGGCGTAGGTAACGTAGAATACACTACTTGTTTTCGATTACATTCATATTTCGAATTTCGAATTCAACAGAAAAGTGTTCGTGATTAGCCTTTAACGTGAATGACTCGTGAGGTAGACCGCTTCGAGAGCGTCATTGTTAAAAGCATAATATATTTCAAACACTTCGCCTACAGCATTTTCAATTACATTGGATAACCTTTTTGTGGAGTACTTACTACGATGCAGTGTCTAATGTATTATTTATTAGGAGTTACGAAGGATAAGTGTAGTGGTTTGGTGCTTCAGAGAGATAAGTTTTAACTATTTTTTTAAGAGTTAGGTTACATAATTTTTAAAACTTCGTCGTGAGCTACTGTTTACTTTAATACTCTTGAATTAACCCAATGTCAGTGTCGCATTGGCATCTAATTGTTATTGCTGGAATTGACAACGAACAGTGGTGATTAGTTTTCTTTAAAATCGGGCAACAAATCGTTAACATCTTTTGCTGCAGCCCGGGAATTAAAATAAATAAATCGGGTTGTTGTTCTGTCTAGCCCCATCAATACTGTTTGTCGCCTCTGCAGTGCAGCTGTCCAGTGTTGGACTTGACTACATAAGGCCCCAAGTTCGATTACGGTCGGGCAACAAAAAGAAAATGTGTTTTTAAAAAAACAATTTGACTAGATATTTTATTTATTGGATAAATACCTGCCTGGCGATGGACTTCGTTCCTATCACATTGTGGGATATTTTATCTTTGGCTAGTCGTTGGTACCTTGGCTATGCCTCTAAAACTAAGTTTAAGCGCCTGAAAAGTAAAGCACTTTTCAGGCGCTTAAACTTAATTTTTTTCTGTGCTTTACTGGTAAGTTAGTGTCAGATCTTATAAACAGCGTTTTGCAGGGGTTCGCCTAGTAGTGTGGTACCAATACCTCGCATGCGTAGCACATATAATACATGGTTCAGTAACGAACCTTAAGACATTTTCTCCCTAGAACTCTGCCAGTTTCGTACGCTCTTGATTAATAAAATCCCCAATTAAATAATTGTGTGTCTTAAGTGTTTTTTTGTTCTCTTTTGCCTGTACTATAATTATTAGTTAAAACCACCCTAGATTTAAATAAAAAATACTTTAAGTTACTTAGATTTGGTGCATGTTGTACATGCCTGTTAGTGGCATACATATTAGTTATTAAGACTTCGGAATTGTTATGAATGTTGTATATTTTATACTGTTGGTGTGTCTAAATAAATAAATAGTCTAAACTTTTAAAACGAATTCGTCAAAGTCAGCCAGGTACAGCCAATTAATATAGTTCGATATTGTAACAATGTGATCTGGTTTTTATAAAAAAATTACCGTTATTTTTATGACGATGAAGAATCTCGCGGATTCAGTTCAAAATAAGTAAATATCAAAATCGCTATTTTGAAACAATAGAGAAAATGCAGGTGATTTTAAGTTATTTTTTCAGGTTGCAGCAACTTGCCGGGTAGGGATTCAACGCCTTTCCTATTTCTCACA
>NJDD01001180.1:133578-165844 GCA_002245505.1 Calephelis nemesis | reverse complement strand
GATCCCTACCTGGACAAACTGCTGCACAGCACTCTACCGCAAGCTGATAATTGTATTAGTGCGCTAACTTCCACCCTCGGCTTAAATCCATTCAGTCGTTTTTGCGTGGAAGTATATACACACATACATCCTCAAAATCTTTCGCATGTATACATTAGGAAGTAGAATTAGTTGTCTAGACTGTAACCGTATTATTAATAAACATGGACTACAGTAGGAGTAAAATAAAGTTGATATTATACTCATAATCTTGAACCTTAAACCAGTTAAGTCCAGGTTCAACCTTGGAGTACTTTAGTCCGACTTTATAGTGGCACATACTATGTCTAGTGAGTGAGACAGCTATTTCCTCAAATTAAAAAAAATAAAAAGATTTTTCACATAAAATTAGCGGAATCTTTACATTTTCCGTATTCATTGGCAAAAAGTTTTCTGCAGTTCTCAGAAGTTTGTAGTTGGTTCCCCTCACGTTCGTGCGCTACAATTTCACAACTTCATGCGGATTAGATATTATGCAGCACTAGCTTCAACTCGCGTCTTTGCCGGTGTACCAATAGAGCAGCAGCAGAATAAATCCTAAAAACAATAAAAACTCGGCGAATAATCATCTACATATGTATATATAAAATGATCGCCTCTGTGGTCTAGCGGTTTAGTTGTTGGACTTGACTTCATGAGGTCCAGGGTTTGAATCCCGGGTCGGGCAACAAAAATAATTTTTCCATGTTTCTACTAAAAAAAATGTTGCTCGGGATAGGATAATATGTGCCCGGTTGGTGATAGGCTTGCCACCTATTACATTGTGGGACTTAGTATCTTCAGCTAGTCGTGAGTGCCCTGGTTGCAGTGTTGCCAACCCCAGTGAATAGAAAAGCAGTAGATCAATCTTAAAAAAAAAGTAGAAAACTGTAAAATTACATTTTCAAAACATTAAATCTACTACATATCTCAAAAACCTTTCAATCGGGACATAGAAGTAGTTATATAGATGTATAAGTTAATGAAACTACTGCAGCACTACCAGTAGGACTTCTTTAATTAACACATTTTTTTTATGAAGTACATTATTGAAAAAATAAAACAACATAATAATTATATTATTCATTAAAAATAGGTGATCAAAATTACAAACATTGTTCATTGTTGTGGATTACTCTATTCTAAGCATTTTCTGTTTCATGGTTTTTGTTAAAATCGTAGGTACATACTTTTATTAAAATTTTTCATATGATTTTCAGTAGCATCAAATGCGTAATATTCGTCTATTTCGGATTTTGCGTGTAAAATAAAATGCCTTTGATTTGTATTAATAACAACACTGGCATAGAAAACAGTAGAAAATCGTACTAAAACAAAAAACAGTGTTGGCACCTCAAAAACATTAAATCTACTGATAAAACAGTAGGGTTGGTAACACAGCCTGGTTGTGCCTCTGCCTTCCTCTTCGGGGATATGGGCGTGAAGATACTTTAAATATAAAAGAAAGTCGTGTTAGTTAAGCAGTAAGAAACGTCAACCCATTCTCACAAACTTTTGCATTTGTATTAGTAGGATTAGTTGTTACTCGCAACCTCACCCGTAATTTTATTAAGCGTAAAAACACAGAATTTATTTTTCATTCGAAACAGGATGATTGATTTAGCAAAGTTTACATTACATTTCGTTTCATTCGTTAACATTTCGCTTAAGCACTTTAACATTAACTAAACTAACTAACTAACACTAAATTAAGTAATTTTACAAATAATATACACGAAGTTCAATAATTACGTAAAAACTTCGACCATATTCTTTCACGATGGCGTCAAAATCTTTTTATATACCTACCTACTTGTAGTTAAAAGTGAAGTAAATAAATATGCTAAACAAACATAGTAACGACGTAATAAGCATGCCTAATATCATTGTCAAACCTCGTGTAACTAACAATTACTAATAATCATGTCATTCCGTAAGACATAGTGAAATGGTTCTTTATATCCGTAATAGGTTATTGTTTGCCTGAATTACCAGTTATTAAAGTGAGTAACGATGGGAATATGGAATATATGTGACATTGTTTAAATACAGTATAGTACGCATGGGGCGAATAACACGGCGCGGGCGCATGAGCCAGTGTTTTCATTTTACGGGTTTAACCCGTTTTACGGGAAATTTACAACTTTTTTCGGGTTCTGGCTATTTCACTCCATTGAAAGATGAGTGGTTAGTGAATACGCCAAATTACGCCAATCGGTAAGCTTCGATTTTGATTCTCGACTTGTCACAAATTATAAAACATCTAGACCAGGCATTCCGCACTGGTAATGCCTATATGAAATATAATATTGTACAGGTACTTTATTCGTATCGTTAAAGATAATCTATATCACACTAACATAATTGACTTAATTTGAAGTATTAAAAAGTCAAATACAGTAAAGGCATTATATATTTTGTTTATTGTTGAAATGTAGTAATATTAAAGACAAATTTTTACTTTGTATGTATTAAAAGATGTACTCGACATACAAATAAAATTACAGGTTTACTTGAACAAATCTTGGTATGCGTGTCAGCAAGTGCTAATTACTGGAGACAAACCTTATAATGATAACAACGGCATCGTTGGTCGAAGGATTAGTGTATATGCCTAACATCACCGTTAACCGTGAAGCTCGGGTTCGATTACCGACGTAGACATTTAGATGTCTGCTTTTCTGGGTTTGGATGTGTTTATTAAATTTATTCCAGTATTTATTTAAGTATTGTTTTGTTACATATCGTTGACTAACACCCATATCATAAGCATACATTTTCCCACTTTAGGGTTAGATTTTTCGAGTAGTTTGTACAGCGATATTTATTTACAATTTCATCAAGTTTCAATTATTCTTAAAAAAATATTTTTAAATCCCAACTCCCCAAAGATTCTTAAAAACATTTAAACGTAAAGTTTTTTAAATCTTAGGTAAAAACGGTATTGTAGATGGAAACACTGACATGGGCGTGCCACGCCGGCTTACGGGTCATTATCCTGTAGCCTCGTATTATGCGCATCAAATAAATCAGCGATACTCATTGTACAGCTTTTGTATCATATTTAAACAAGTATATTTACAACAGCTTATTTTAAGAAGAATGACAAACCCTGAAGCATCGCTCAAATAAACGGATTTCCTTGTTAAAAATACGTGGTTTTTCTCATTTCTACTACCTAGTCTCCCACTTGATTTAATTATGAAATATACCTAAGTATACTTATATGTATAAAAATAAATCTTTGCATCACGCTTGCACGGCGTTTTGTCGGAGCACGGAGAATTTTGATCATTCTCTTTTTATTGTCAGGAGAAGAATCATATACCGAGAAAAAACGCAAAAACTACAGGGAAACTATGAGAAACTATATATATTTGAACTTGTCCCAAATTACTACTAGCTATAAGCTAAAGTTCGCCAGGTCACCTAGTTAAATAATATAAAATTATAATTAATAACGAATAAACGTATTTGTTAGACTTTTTTTTATCTCAATAGTTTATAGTATTTTTGTCAATCACACTTAAGCAAGGCAAAGTCGATACAAGTATAGATTGATTTTGTTTGTTAAATGTCTGTATATTTAACCTTTTGTTATTAAAATCAGACAGAAAAGAATATGCCTTTCCAACAGCTCGGGATAAGTAAAGTTTTTAGCAAATAAACTACGCAAATACAGATATTAATATTATCGATAAGGTAAAAAAGTATGGTCATCATTATAACCTGCCCTTGTTATATTTACTAGATACATAAATATCAAAACAACGAATGAACATATCAGTAACCTACCTACCTCTTTCTCTTGTAAGTTTATCTATTGTGGATTTTGTTATTTATTGTAACGTGTTAAAATAACTGTATATTTATTTTTAAACATTTATAATTGTAATTGCAGAAAATAATCCAATTGTTTAAAAAAATATATGTTTTACAACACACTTAGATTGTAACATTTATTAATGTTTGTACTGTTTACACTTTTTTTATGCAATTAAGAGGATTTATTGTTGAAGATAATTTGTTACATAGCTCTGCTCATTGTATTGTTATCGTCTCTGGATGAAGACGAAAAGAGAATAGAGATATTTAAACAAGATGTATAAACTTCATCCTTAATTATTATAATATACCTACCTACTAGCCGACCGGTCGAACTGCAAATCGCTTAACAGAAACACGTAATATTAAAAGTTTGTATAGGACAAATTTAAGTGTTCTTTTTCACGCTCATATCCCCGAAGGGGTAGGCAGAGGCACAACCAGGGCACCCACGACTAGCCGAAGACACATTGGAAAAACCCAATTTCCTTTTTATTGCCCGACCCGGAATTCGAACCCGAGACCTCATGCAGTCAGGTCCAACTACTGAACCACTAGATTACAGAGGCGATAAAATGAATGAAGATGCTTTGTTTTCTGACTTTTTCTTCAATGAATCTTCTCCGGAAAATAACCAACACAACAATAGAATTAGCATAATTGGAACACCCTTTCAGGTGTGATAGACTATGCGAAATGGTTGATTCATTTTTACATAGATTTATTTTTTCACTGTCTAATGGTCTGTCGGAAAATCTAAGATACAAACTAGTTTACCCTCTAGAACGGAATACGATAACGGTGGTGATTCTGCTGAGCACCACCTAAGCTTACATTAGCGGTATTTTCAACCAAAAAAAAAAAGAAAAGAGATCTATCTTTTAAGACATGTCAGAAGAGTCCACGTATAATAATAATAAAACTCTTTATTGTACAACAAAAACATACTTAAAGTATTACAACTATTATAACAGTAAGTAGATTAGATTTAGATTATTTATACAAATGGCAGTTCTATCGCTAATAAGCGATTTCTTCTAAACAACCAGCATTCAGAAAAAGAAATATACAAATATGGAAAAAGTACAACATTAAAAAAAAGAAAATACAATACGTTAATACATAAAATAAGTAACAACTAAGTACATATTTCAACTCATGACGTTTTATTCTATCTGAAGAATTGATTCAGTCTATCGAAATGTCATAATATATAAACTAATGTGACAGCAGTAAACCTGTTTTGTCTCTTTCTATTACTTGCGTTGAAAGGAAATAGCGATAACTCAAAATCAGTGTAGTAAGTGTGCAACAAAATTATTTGTATTAATTTTGTTGCACACTCAGTACACTGATTTTGAGGACTCGGACTCGACTTGAGGTGGTAGGAAGATGTGAAACAACGATACTAGTAAAGGCGAGCTGCTGCTCAGCAATCTACATCCTATTGCACTAATAAAATTAAATGAAAGAACTTCCAATTAATAAATTTAAGAAATGTGTCAAATGAAAATTAAATGAAAAGGGTTATTATAACATTGCTGAATGTTTAGCTGATAAGACGGCTTGGGATTAATTGCTCCTCATGACAATCTCTATCTATATATATAAAAATCAATTGCTGTTTGTTAGTCTCGCTAAAACTCGAGAACGGCTGAACCTATTTCGCTAATTTTGGTTTTGAATTATTTGTTCAAGTCCAGGGAAGGTTTAAAAGATAAGAAAAAGCAAAAACTTGCGAGAAAACTAAGAAAAACAACATTTTACTGTTTCCCATACAAACTGAACGGGTGGAACGAAGTTCGCCGGGACAGCTAGTCTCTTATAAATATAATGTATCATTACATTTATTATTCTAAATATATTTCAAAATAAGAAAAAAAAGACAAGCCCGCTGAGTTTCTTGCCGGATCTTCTCAGTGTGAGGCCGCGTCCCGATCCGGTGGTAGATTTATTATTGTATAGACGCGTCACAAGTGCCTCTTGTAGGTTTATGTGAAATAAAGATAATTTATTATTATTATTTACAAATATAAATATTGTACAATAGGCGAGCTTATCTCTTACAAGAGATATCTTACAGCTAACCCAAGATAGAGAAAAACGATACAAACTAAAAAGCGATAGGTAGACAAGTGTACAAGCTTAAGATTAAAGAGATAAAAAAAACTTACTTAATTAAAATTATAAACTATTCTACATAAATACTTACTTAATACTAATATAAATAATAAAAAAGGTACAAAAAAACTAATGTAAATGTTATACCTACTAATAGTTAAATCCTTACAATAAGTGCTACCATAATGTCCATAATGGTCTAGACTCTAGAGGAGTAAAACAGTTTTAAACGATTTTAAATGAGGTTATGGATTTACTATTTCGAATATCAAGGGGAAGGGAGTTCCATAGCCTAATAGCATGTACTGTGAAAGAGTGGGAATAAAAACTGGATAAAAGAGTGGGATTACAGTTTAAACAATTTTATGCAAAACGCTTGGTAATTAATGAAACAAAGAAAAAACCTGACTATTACAATGCAATATCTTATATCAGGTTTGTAAAAGGTTGAAAAATGATTGAAATTAATTGACTGCCTCAAGGTTGCCGGGGTCGACGTCCTTGCCGTGCTTTGCACAAACGCAAGCTACGTATGACCGTAGCCGTCAGTAAGGCATATACGAGAAGCATATCGATGTTTTTGAAACATCAAGCGAAAATGAAAAAAAAATATTTAAAAAAAATTATTGATTAACAATTTGTGACTTTCAGGTTTCTTATTTATATAGAGTTACTAATATTAGTTATATTGTTTTATAGTATGCCATTGTTATGAGTTTTTTTTGTATTCTTACTATGTTTAGGTTATTTATTTATTGTGCATGATGCCTCCCACTGTTTCATCACAGATTCTAATTTTTAGGGTTGGCTGGAAGTAATCTGTAGACCTAGAGATAAGCCCATCTTTTGTGCATTTCTGTTTATTATTATGTATTTCTGTCCATGTTTTATGTCATAAATTGTGTACAATAAAAAACAATAATTCTAAACATAATATCTAATACATAGTCGGTGCCTCTGCTTTCATGATAACTCAACCTTGAACAGACATAAATTACAAAACGTAATAAATTAGTACGACAATGCAATATTAAAATAAAGTAACGCAAAGCGACTGCACATGTATCTGACGATATAGACACATCGAGATCTATGGATGCCCAAAGTTGAGCAATTAATCGGAGAAAGTGGAAATGATTTTTTAAACCTCCAACTCCGTTCTCATTTAAAATTTCTTACTATGAAAAAATATAAGACCATGGATTAACAATGGATTCTTCAACATAAACGAGTGGATATTTTGCAGTTTCCAAATCGCCCTTTTAAAAAAAGCGCCATTCTACGAAAAAATAAATACAAGTAAGATTTTTATAGAACTTTATCCCTTCACTTTCGAGTGTCACGTGATTCAAAAATTAACAAAATATAGATTTTATCGACTATCGATAGAAACGTATAGTCATCTCTCACTCTACCGTATTACGCGAGGAGCGCTTGCTATGCCGCAGGCTGAATAGAGATGATTGATGATTTGGCCAATATCATAATTTTTAACATAAAATATTTTTTATTAAAGTTTTTAGATTGATGTTAAAATACAAGAAACATTATTTAGTTCTACATAAAATAATATAAGTATTTTTTCAAGTTTTGGTTCGCTGAACTGATTACAGCTCGTTGCTTATCAATTAGTTTATTTTTAGGTTTGCTGTTTTTATGTATTATTTTTAAACCGAATATGAGAAAATTTATGAAACAAAAAACGTTTCTTTTAATTTTTTACCGTTTTTCTGTTTGTTCGCTCATCATAAAATAACTAAAGCGTTAAAGTTTCGTATTTAATTTAAAAACAAGAATTCTTAATCTAGCAAAATTAAAATAGAATGATTTTTTTAGTAATCCCTAACAAAACCTACTTAAAATGTAGCTGAGAAATCTCGATCATGTCAGCTTTTGAACGAAATATCCGTATTGAATATGGTTCATCCGTTCAAAAGTTATGATGCCACTGACAGACACATACACAGACACGTCGAACATGTCCCCCCTTTTCTTTCTGTCGGGGATTGAAAAGAAAATAATGCGGAATTTTCGTATGGGTTCATTTTATTATTTGCTTTTATTAAAACAAAAACATAAACAATGGCGACTTTGTATTTAAAAATAGTACACGATGATGTCACGTGCTGTTTCGTTTACTGTTTAAGGGTAAAAAATTGCATAAAACTATTAATTATTTTATTACCAAGTTGAGATTTGGTCATTGTTATTTAAAAAAATAGCTAAATAAAAGTAAGTAAGTATCTTCACGGCCATAACCCTTAAGTATTTCAGAGAGAGAGAGAGAGGTGGCACAACCAGGACACTCACTACTAGCCGAAGACACTAATGCCCGGTTATATATTTTTGAACATGCCCGGCCCGGTATATTCAAAAAACGAGTCGTTTTGATTACGGATGGTAGTATTTTGAACGCTTAATAAGATTACTAACAACGGTTGCTCGTTTCCGACTATTGATTCTAAACATTTTTTGAAAATATTGGTAACGCTCCGTTACTTTTGAACAAACTACGAATGGTTTAGCTGACGGATTACGATTCGTTGATTATAGGAACCGGGCATAAGTCCCACAATGTGATGGGTGGCAAGCCTATGGCCAACCGGGCTCTATCCAATCCCAAGCAACGCTATTTTTATTAGAAAATTGAAAATAGAGAGAAAATAGCTAAATGATTCTGATAAACCATATCATATTTTATCAAGATAGATAGATGATTTTTCAGTTTACATTGATAATGATGTCATCGATGTAGGTATGCATAATTGCGAATAGTTAAATTTTATTAAGATTAATGAGGGACCACCACGGAATTATATGACTACCTTTAAAAAGCACTATAATTTGGATCATGATAAAAAAGGGTTAGTCCTTAATTTATTTTATCTTGACAAAAAAATCGAGAAGGGACTACCTCCAAATTACCTTCCAAAAAGTAACCACCAAAATAAATTCAGTATAATGAGTAATGGCATTACAAAAACTAAAAAAACAACAATCGATAACCTCCTTTTGGGATCGATTAAAATTATCGATAACGGTGTCTAGACTGTGGTCATCTCTAGGCGCTACCTCCTTTTGGGAGTCGATTAACGATAACCTATTGGGATTAATTAATAATATCGATAATTTTGTCCAGACTGTGGTCATCACTCGGCGCTACTGTAGTACGCGAATGACTCGCGTTGCTGCAGACCGGCTAACAATAATTGACTAATTGTAGGCAATCATTTGTATAGACGTACGCGCCGCAGCAGCTACCGCGGCTATTTCCAGCCTCCGTACGCTGTCTGCCCTACTTAAGCATACTATTATTATCTCATGAAGCTAACGAACTAGTGGAGGATAAAGATAAAACTAAAATGATACTAATTAAGCAAATAAGATAAAGAGCCAGCGAGTTTATCAGTTATTTTGGTGCAATTGTAATTGGGATATTAACCTCACTTTTAAATGAACTGGCTAATTACAAATATTTAGCTTATAATGAGGTTATATCCGTCTACAATATGCTGATAATAATATAATCATTTTAGTGCAGTAAAACTGCAAGGTACCAGTCTAATTTCATTAATACGACGGGTAAGTTAATAATCTTTAAACAAAAAAAAAATCAATGAACCCCCGAGAAATCGTGCTTCCAAAAGTTTCTTGCCACGAAGAGACAATTACACAATTACAAGAACTGTAATTTCTAAGCTATGATCCATCAGCCACACCTAGTTCTTTCATCAGGTCCGCATCATCAGCAAACATGGACAGACCTAGTGAAGAATTATGCAAAGAGACAGGCATTGTGGAATACTAGGAATGTGCATAAAACGTGTATAGGTGGTAGAGTCCTGCAGCGACTGGCCCGGACATACAGGCACCACCGCCTTACCTATTCCTTCCTCAAAATGACAATGCTCGTCATTGTCGTGTTTCGGTTGGAGGGTAGGGTAGCCGGTTTACTCACTTACGCAGGAGGCTGACCATTCTAGTCTCAGGTGGACAACGCACTAACACCACATATGGTGTCTATAGGCGACGGCATTTCTTACCATCAGGAAATCCGTCTGCTTGTTGCCTCCCTACAACATAAAAAAGGGGTTTTATACAAAAAATAATGTGTATAGGGGTTTTATACAAAAGTAACAAAAATATATAAAATGTTCACGTCCCATTTTAAAAGAATGTAGGCAGCCTTAGAGTTATTGTTCTTAAATCTGATCATAAGATACAGACTAGGACGAGTTGAATACAAAGCATGAGCTGTTTTAGAGATTTCGTTATTGGTATAGGTATTTCGCTATAATTTATTTTCACTTTAGTTTCACTAGTTTAGTATTTCACTTTCACTATAATTATAATTATATGTCAAATAATATACTTTTATAGGAATGCGATCTCATTCAATGATTCAGGTACCAAAACTAAAAATATTTATTATTACATTTTATAGGTAAAAGGGATTTTATGTTGTTATCTTTGCAATGGAATTTTTGAAATTCTTTGCAATATAGCTAAAAAAAACCTTATCGATCACGTCAGCTCTCAAACACAAAAACCGAATCGACATCGGTACAACCGTTTATGTGTTATGATGCCAAAGATAGCCACCACACACACACACACAGACGCGCCAAACTTATAAAACCCCTGTTTTTCCGTCGGGGTTTTAAAAACACGTCATTATGAGCATGTCATTTGTTCATGTCATTATAAGCAAACGTCTCTAGTACACATAAAATAAATCATTTTACAAACAGAAATACAAACAAGTCAGTTGTTTATATTTCTTTATTCTTTTTATACCCAACCTAACAAAGATGTACAGTTTTACAACTTTTCTCTCTTTGATACGCAATTTAAATGATAGTAAATACTAATTAAACAGAGAAAACTGTAAACACCTACAAAAGGCGTACATTTTCCCTTTGATCAAGCGTTCAATGAAACGATCAACCGTGTATCGAAAATAAACACGTTCACATTTTTACAAAAAACAAACACATTTAGTAAAGCATTGTAAAATGTTACTAACGTAAGACCATCACTCAATACTACCAGTGCATTAAGTTCGTTGTTTACCTGCCTAGTTAAGGCCCTATACTTAGTCAGCCAGAACAGCCAATCGCCGCACTCCCCCGTACCATGTTTACTATGAAATATTGCGCTCTAAAGTAAATGTCTTAAGCGACAAATCACTATTTTTGACAATATAAAAGTAATTTGAAAAAAATATAAAAACTAAAATACTTATCTTTTAGATATAATACTTATTTATGTTTATGCTAAATCTGTTGTCGATATTTTCATAATTGAAGTAGACAGTTGGGTTTTGCTTTCAAAAAAGGATTAACTTTTTGATTTTTTTCTATCGAACAAAGTGAAATGAATTGTTTTGGAAACACTAGTCCTATAAAGCATAATATTAATGTTAATCTTGTGTATTTTTGCCACCAAAATCCATGATTATTCTAAATGAAAAAAAACATTATATTGCATCAAATACATTAAGGGTCAATACATTACGGGTACATAAATACATTAAGGGTCAATGTATGCTAAAATACATCAGTATTTTAGCATACATTGACCCTTAATGTATTTTAATTTACAAACACATTAGAACATTTTCAATGAGATTGGATGGGTCCAACACGGGTATTTACTGATGGTATGAACACGTTGTGTAAAGGAATCAACGATGGTAATGGATCATTGTCAACCTAAATCTACAGTAGCGTCAAATCAAAAGGTCACATTTGACATATTGTGTCACTCAAACTCTCAACTCTTTTTTTTTTTCGTGGGGAAACCCTCATGGATACCCGCCAGTTTCGGGGGAAGTGACGGGTTAAGTCGGAATCTTACCGACTAAAACCCCACGGTGTCCATCCTCCGCCCTCCCTGGTCCGAATTGGTTTCGCCGGGGTCCCGACTCGACCCCAGCTACTCAGCCCCCCCGCCACGACAAGGCTCGGACCCTTAGGGGGGAAACTCTCAACTCTACTCAACAAACATCAATATAAAATAACAAATGTATGTGAAAATCAATTAAATTTTGCATTATTTTAACACATTACAATAAACATGTAATTTTAGGTGAAAATCTGAAGCAATCAAGCAGTATAACAAACTACTTAAATGATTATTACTAATCCACATCGTCTAATTTTGATTTGCCTAACTTTAGGGTATTACATTTCTTGCAAAAGTAAGCTTAACAGGTAGCAAACATACGCTACGCTACTCTTCACATCGAAACACGATAGTAGCGAGCACATACATACTTGATATACGGCAAGATAAGAACAAGACGGTGCTACTAATCAGAGAGCTAGCTCAATCTAACCTTGAATCTTAGGTAGGGTTGGTTTCTTAATTATGGATAGTTTATTAATAATTATAACCCGTAACAAAAATCAAAAGGTAAATTCTGAATATTTGAATGAAAAAATGAATGAAAGAATGAGTTTATTGCTCACTATCAAAATACATTTGAACATTTATGAGTTCTTAATTTGCTTGGTAAAAAAAATCTATAACAAATGGAGCATAGTATTACAATACTTAAATTATTATAGTCCGGTGAAGTTGTAAAAGGTTAGCAACATATTAGCCATTTAAAAAAAACATTCAACAAAACCTCAACAAATACATTGAATCCACATCAAAATCGGTCCTTCCATTTGAAAGTTACGACAATACATACACACACTCACAGGTCAAACGTATAGCATCTTTCTTTTTCGGATAATATAGCAGTAATAAAACTAAATCTGGACATGAAATTATATTTTAAAAATAATTATTGCTACCTCTTGACTATTAAAGCAACTTTGCTGAGTGTTGTATACAGAATACAAAACACAAAACGATAGTTACTATTTTGTTCACTTTACATGCAAAACTACTTCACAGGTTTTTCTCAAATTAGATGAAGTAACAGTAGTACCTTATATCTTTCAAATCTTTTATTATCATCCCTAAACACGGAAACTTCAACTAGTGTAAGAAGACGCTGGCAATTACAGCTATGTGCTGATACACAATCCCCTGCAAGACAACCCTTGCGTCACAAAGACGACTTTTGAATTTTTCAAGTTTAGAAAAAAGTAAAAGTAAAGTATCTTCACGCCCGAAGAGGTAGGCAGAGGCACCACTAGGGCACCCACGAGTCACGACTAGCGCGAAGACAATAAGTCCCATAATGTGATAGCTGGCAAGCTTATCGCCAACCGGGCACATTTCCAATCCCGAGCAACGTTTTTTTTATTAGAAAATTTGAAAAATTCCAATTTTCTTTTTTTTTCTGTCCTACCCGGGATTCGAACCCGGGACCCAAGCAGTTAAGTCTAACAACTAAACCGCTAAACCACAGAGGCGATAAGAATTGTCACAAAAACCTGTTCCTTTTATTTTTGTGAAAAACTATAAAGTGCAGATGCAGATTTTTTACTATTTTTTGATTGACCCGGGATCCGAATCCGGGACCTCAAGCAGTTAAGTCCAACAACTGAGCCGCTAAAACCACAGAGGCGATAAGAATTGTCACAAAAACCTGTTTTTTATTTTTGTAAAAAACTGTAATGTGCAGATGCAGATTTTTTTACGATTTTATTAAAAAAATGCAAAGTTTAGCAAGAAAGTAAAAAACAGTAGCGCACGGTTTCGGATTTTAAATTTGGTGAGTTCTCACGATATTGCGTGATCGATGGTACGGGCTTCGAACCCTCCCACGTAATGTTTCACGGTTCAACCAAACACATGGGAATTTGCAACTGAATTCATTGAGGTGTACTCCGTACTCCGTATACCTTACGATATTTTATTTGTGATTTGAAACAAAAGATTGAAAAACATGTTCCAGAATCTCGGACTTTTTCAGTACTCAGTTTGTCCAGTGGACCATAATTTTTCTACAGTATACATATATATATATATATATATTTATGTTATAGGAAGGCAAACAAGCAGACAGATTTCCGGATGGTAAGAAATTCACGCCGCCTAGAGACACCAAAGATGGTAATGGTGCGTGGCCAACCTGAGGTCAGGACGTTAGGCCTCGAGCAAAATATAACTCAGTAATATATGTATATTATATCTAGTGGATCATCAATTTTCTATAATATATTCTACACTAACTTCGATTAGCGGCTTCTCTCGATTGCTAAATTATACATTTTATGCATTGTATCATCATCATCATCAGCCGGAGGACGTCCACTGGACATAGGCCTTCCAAAAGAGCGCCACAAGTCACGATCCCCAGCCGCTTGTAAATTGTAATCAGCAACTCTTCGCGACTTTGACCTGATCATCAGTCCACCGTGTGGGAGGTCGTCCAACATTACGTCCTCCGGTGCGGGGCCGCCACTTGAGAACCTTTCTTCCTCAGCGGTTGTCGGTTCTGCGAGCAATGTGGCCTGCCCATTCCCGCTTCAGCTTGCTAACTCTCTGAACTATATCGGTTACTCTCGTTCTCGTCTCGTTCTCTATGCATTGTAGCCTATGTGTTATTCTAAAACTATATACCTACCTGTAAAATCTCTGAATCCGATGAGTTTAATTTCATTTGATATCACTTCCGTTCCGTCGTTATTGCGTGAAAGTGTAAGAAACATACGTCCTTTTTAGCACATTTATAATATTAGTAGGAATCAAACGAGACTCTATTATCACCAATCATACATTACGCCCCTCGTTTGTGGTTTACTTTTTGACATTTCATTTTTTTTTGGTTATAAGATTGAATAAAAAGTCAAAAGCATTTTCCTGAGTACCTAGGTATTCTTCAAGCTTATTCCGTTTTATATTTAACATTAAAATGGTCCAGTTACATCTATATCTATATCTATACATATTATAATAAATCTGTAGAAGGGTCAATTCTGTACATTGAAAACATTGAAAAAATAAATAGCAGAGGGTGTTACTGGATCGATACCAAACCCAAATATGTGATTTAAAAATCTTTTTATCTGTCTGTATGTTTAGGCATCACGTAAAAACTAAGGGTTCGATTTCGATGAAACTTGGAATAATTATACCTTATTATCCTGGGCATAAAATGGGATACTTTTTATCCTGAAAAATTAGGAAGAAAAAAAATCTTAATTTTTCAGTTTTATCACGCGAAGACCGACATCCGCGCGGATGGAGTCGCGGGCGGAAGCTAGTTAATAATATTATTTCATTACCGCCTCTGTGGCGATAGGTTTGCACTCTATCACATTGTAGGACTAGTATCTTCGACAAGTTGTATTGGTTGCACCTATGCCTACCGTTATCATTTTTTCCTTGTAATTAATTTTAAATGCACCATTAACGTCTATGGACCTTATAGAACAAAACCGAAACAAGTTTGTACATTAGGTGGTACTAATTATTTTCGTTACCTGAGTGAAAAATTCACTATCGTAATATGGAATTAAAGTGATCAACTATTGTTGGGATCTTATTCCATTTATTCAAATCTAATGGTTACTCTGATTTTCGGTCTAATGTTCGTTTTGTTGTGGTTAAGAAAAACCACTTCAAAGTTTTTTGTATCTAATTATAATAAAAGATCACTTATATCTAACATTAGTATAGGTAAGTACATAATTAAAGACTGAATGTGACGTATAAATTTCAGCCTTTTAACATCAATGTAGTCTGCTTATTTGCCTTTATCCTACATATAAAATTCAAGTGTCACAATGTTCGTTCCCGTACTCCTCCGAAACGGCTTGACCGATTCTCATAAAATTTTTTGAGCATATTAAGTAAGTCTGAGAATCGTCCAACACCCTTTTCATACCCTTAAGTCGAAAGGGTGACACCGAAATTTTGGGCGACTCACCCCGTTTTTTTTACTGAAATCACACTAAAAATATAGCAGAATAACGTCTGCCGGGTCAGCTAGTATTTTATAAAAATGACGTAATGAGTGCATATTTTACACAGGACTCATAATAAAACAGAAGAATAGCAGACGGATAAAACGAATATGACAAATGCAGTCGGTACATAGCTTTTATAAGTCTCGACAAATGCGGAGCAATTCTTTTTGATTTCAATGAAAAATCATACGCACGCCCTAAAAACTGACATTCCGGCTCGTAAAAAACGTGTTCCCAGAAAATGCGTGGCAGGAATGCAGCTGTGATGCGTAATCGCTTTATTAGGGATCTTTATTTTATACTGAACGAGTTAAATACTGTAATAGAGGTAGACTTCAAATATTTACTGTAGATATATAATATGAATACTTTGATATCAGAACCTTTGCCATGAGCTAGTATAGATTACGTTCGGTAAGTTACGTGTCGAAATCTACGACACTTTTGGTCTAAAACGTGTTTTCCTTAGTTTCCAGTAGAGGCGCTGTTCGAAGTTTGCATACAAATAATTTACAGAGACGGTAGCGAGTATAGTAAACTTGACAAGCCGTAAACTCATGGTAAGGGCTCTGATATAGACTTTAGATATACTTTGTCCCATTGACAACTTGACTTTTTACCGGACCAATTATTGAACAACCACTGAGGACTATTTTACCCGACACGATCTTTCTAAATGAAGTTACTACGAACAAAAATATTCAGATACAATAAAATATCGCCGAATTTGATCGGGACGTAGATAATAATAATCAAATACGTTCCAAGTTCAAACCCACACAATATTCGTTTTGAGTTGATTTTTAACTTTAACTTTGTATTGTCAAGTGATGGAGAATAGTTTAAATTTAACATAAAAATAAGTAATTTAATAGTACTTTTTTAAACATTATTGTTTTATGATAATGACTTGAGTCACCAGCACGGACGTTCTTAGCCGACACTAAGAACGTCCGTGCTGATAACTCAAATTTGAACAGTTTCTGGGTTAGAACGTTTTTGATCATTTACGTCAATCTTATTGAAGCCATTGTCTACATTATACGCAGCAAGTATGATAAAGATATAAATGTAGACTTCGGATTTGTTTAAGCTTTTTACTCGGTTGCTCTATCTCATAGAGACAGATAGACTTTCGGGATACGATCTTCAGTAATGAAGTTTCAAAAAAAAAGAAGCTATAGAGCGAATAAAATAGACTTTTAACTTGAAGATTTTGTTTAGTGGCTTTTTCTTATATATTAAACAAGTAATTTGGTATTAAAACATATTTTATAAAGGTAGACTGGATATTAATTTAAGCATTCGTTCAAACGCTTTATCTTATATGGAACCAGTGAAATATAGTCAAAATTTAGGTTTCAGATTTCTTTGACTCTTTATCAAGTGGCTTTGTTTTTAAAGCGAAACCAGTTAAAATTCTATCGTAAAGATAGACTTCCGATTTATATAAAGATTTGTCATTTTGTTTAACATTATAAGGAACGAATTAAATACAGTCAACGTGATAGACTTCAGATATTTCAATCCGTAGTAATAGTCAGGAAATCAGTAAAACTCGGTCGTAAAGATAGACTTTATATTTATGCATTTGTCTATTTACTCTAAATTAAATGGAACGAATGAAATACGGTCAAAATAACAGATTTCAGATTTTTAACCCTTTATCCAAGAGTTAAGATAGACTTTATATGTATTTATACAAGTATTTGTCTATTTACTCTACATTATTAGGAACGAGTGATATACAGTCAAAACGGTAAATTTCAGATTTTTTAACCCTTTATCCAAGGGCTTTGTCTTTTGCGAAGTCAGTGAAATTCAGTCGTAAAGATAAACTTCGGATTTATATATACCTAAGCCTTTCTATATTTGCTCTACATTATAAGGAACTACTGAAACACACATACAATAAAAAAAGTTCTATGTGCGATTCACACACGATAGAAGTGAAACTTCAGTAAATCGACAAAAGAATGAGATGAATGTATATTTATGTCTCTTACCTGCAAAAGAATGAGATGAATATATATTTGTGTCCTGTTATATGAATATGTATTTGTACCTGTCGTTTTTCCGTTGCACCCGTTTCAAAATCACAAAAATTCTAAAGAAGTTTCACTTCAAAAAGTAAATACCATTTTTTCATTTTTTTTCACCATTTGTCCAGTGTCTTTGTCTCATACGAAACCAATAAAATTACGTCTTACATAATAATGAAATACAGCAAACACAGTAGATTTCAGATTTTTTAATCTCTTTATCCAGTGGCTCTGGCTTTTAATGCAAAACCAATAAAATTCGTGCTAAAGATAGACTTCGTATATTATAGGCATTTGTCTATTTGTTATGCATTATAAGGGACGAGCGAAATACAGTCAAAATGGAATGTTTATTCCAATAATGTACGAGTTATATATGGTCAAAAGGGTACATTTTAGATTTGTTATCCCTTTTCCAGTAGCACTGTATTTTCCAGTAAAATTCTATTAGACGGTCGAATTGAGAACATTCTCTTATTTGGTGTTGGCTAATAAAACATTTTCAATTTAATCACGTTGTACTCGCCCTAAAACAAGCTTCCCACGAAACTTTTGTTCTTATTACTCTATCCGTCACATCCTATCGACCATACATCTTGTACCACGGTAAAGTTCATAGGTTGAATGTGTTGAGAATGTGCCCAATGCATTGTTTTTTCTTGCAACATCATGTAACTGACTTTAGGAATGTCGAAGTACACGAGAATTGGAATAGGCGCAGACTGAACTGTCATGGTGGGTTTAGACTAGTAGTGGGCAAATTACGGCCCGCGGGTAGGATCCGGCCCTCAAGAATTTTTAATAAATAATAACTTTTTTTAGAAAAAATATGAACCTCCTTAAAACAGTAATGGTCGAAATATTAAAGACTATTGAAATTTGAACAATTAAGATACTGAATCGATACTTCAAACATATATATTGCGTATTTCATATGTTAAGACTCCATAAATAGATTTTATTTTAATAAAGATTTGTAAAATAAAAAAAATGCCTTATGTTATCTTCATACAACGTTTAATAATCGTAATATTTACTGCTAGTTTTAGGTGTTTTAATAAACCGGCCCGCCTCCAGATTAATTATAATTTACTGGCCCGCCACAAGATTTTTTTAACTTACCGACCCGTGGTCAACAGAATTTGCCCACCCCTGCGGTAGCGAAATAACAGGCGAGTTTCAGATGAGATGACGGAGGCAAGACATCACACTATATGAGAAAACCACAGTTTTCCAGCACAGAACATGAAAATGGTGACCACTGAGTCTAACGTGGTAAGCACAGTTAAGAAGGTAGGTTCCGCTAGTGGTAAAGTGTCATGCTGTAACTCTTCCGGATAGGGATCCACAGCCTAACCTATTCTGAAAGTAGGTCTGATAGACTTGGGCATTTGGCCTAACACCTCGGCCTTGAGACAGCGACGCACCTACAACATCTACGGTGTCTGCAGGCCGTGGCCTATCTGGCCTTATTTCTTACCAGGAGAACCGTATACCTATCTTATCACACAAAATAGTATGATGGTAATTCAGGAAAGCCAAAGCCTACTAGACCCACTTTACCAGTACCACCTAATTATGACTGCCTAGTGAAATATCCATAACATTATCAAATCACCAGTAGGTAGTAGGTAATGGGGTCGTCACATCCCACATAAAATATTATTACATATGCGGATCAAGTATGCGAAATAAAAAAGAGAAAAAGGATCCCCCTTATAATTCATACGCCGCGCCGTCGTCGGGCTTTTACATTGAATGCTTTCCTATAGCAAGCAATCCACTCGTACGCATAGCGTTCGTTTTTCAAATATTTCTTTTTCTCATTTCGCCGTTTCCTTTCCTGGCTGAGTGCCATGTTTTATTGATGGCCAGTTCATTGATATTACTCGCTCGTTCAGCCTGGGTGAGTGGCCACTTATGTGGACCATAAAAGGAATAGCCTTACCCATATGGGGAAGCCGTCAGCGAGAATGCATTCATGTGCGCATATCTGTTCCATCAGCGCATTACAAAACAAAGTGATGGTTGAATCTGGATGAGAATGAAGCACGTTACGTTACTGGTTCATTATACAATGTAATTGTAGTGGCGGCAAAACATTTTTGACAGGGAATGTTCTTTTTAAATTCAGAATTTGCGGCCAGTTTGATTGGTTAAAATAATACGAGTAAACGTCATTTCGTTATGTTATTTTATGTAATATTAGTTGCGCTCGCGATTATGTCCGCATGCAATTTAAGAAAAAAGTTAATTTAGTTAATTTAAAAATTTCTGAAAGTAAAATAGCCTAAATAACTCCTTATTACGTCAGCTTTCAACTACCTGCCAGTGAAAGTCCCGTTAGCAGCGGTCCAGCCCTTTTAAAGATTAGCAGAGCAAACAGAGAGATAGACAGACAAAAATTGTAAGAAATGTTATTTTGATGTACCTATATACCATACCGTAAACACATTCATATGCATTTTGTAAAAAGCGGTTATTCAGAACAATATAAACAGACACTCCAGTTTTATTTATTTGTATTAATTTGATATTTAATTTATTGTTATTGTAATACAGTTATGTATATAATTTATCAAATGAAAATTTTCTTTCCTTAAAAATGTCCTTAATGTTAACCCGGACAATAAGCTTCTTCTACACAACATTTTAGCAGTTGTTTAGCAGTTTTTGGATGAAATGAGAACTGACCAACAGACAAACATTTTAATATCCTGTTTTGGGTTTCTTTGTTTTTATTAAATATTTATTTAATATACAGATATTTTTAATTATAAGTACTGTTTCATTACGTGTATAGTTTATGCTAGTCGTTGACTGTATACCTATTAGTTCTTTCACGGGAACCAATGGGTTTCAGGTATCAGGAGAAAAAGTACCCTATCTACTTTTCCAATGACTTATCTTCGTCTTCAACATAAATTTAGCTATTTTGACTTGAAAAAGAAGTATGGTTTGTTAACAATCACAAAAATTATGAATAGACTTTGAAAAACAAAAGTTTTAAACATGATCGACTCCAATGTTTTTTTTTGTAGATATTATGTAATTTCATCGTCATTTTATTTTTGAAATTGAATCGATTTTTTATTTGAAAGTGCGTGGTGATTTTATACTTACGAGATGATCTCAATGCCACCAAATCTAGATCTGACTTTATAAAAAATTCCAAACTTACCTACTTAAAATTTCTTGTGTCTATTACGATTTATGTCGATTTACTTATTATATGTCACTGCGCTCTCGCTTTGTTTGTAGATAAGACCGTCTTTTGTGTACCTACTATTTTTTAACTATAAACTTATATTGTTGATGATACATTGTATTTACTTAGTTATAGATTGATTGTGTACAGTAAAGAGTTCATTCAATCATTCATTCATTCATTCATTTATTCAATCGTTCATTCATTCAGACATATATTCATTCATTCATTCTGAACATGGTAGATGAATTGCTAGAAGTGTAAAATAAGACCTTCTAAACGTTTGGGATTCCAGAGTCCGTTTTCT
This sequence comes from Calephelis nemesis, assembly GCA_002245505.1. NCBI lineage: Eukaryota > Metazoa > Arthropoda > Insecta > Lepidoptera > Riodinidae > Calephelis > Calephelis nemesis. Next base: position 144,448 of record NJDD01001180.1, on the reverse strand, counting down.
CATTTTTCTCTTTTCCATTTCGCACGGATTTCGGCATCCTTGTATAACGTTATTACGTTATATATGTATAACGTTAATATATTTGTTCCCTCTTTTTTTACGTGTTTTCGCACAATGACGTATTACGCCTATATCCCCGAAGAGATAAGCAAAGATACAACCAGTGCAGCCGCAACTAGCCGAAGACACTAAGTCCCACAATATGATAGATGGCAAGCCTAGCGCCAACCGAGCTCATATATAATCCCGGGCAGCGTTATTTTTATTAGTAAATTGATAATACATATTTTCTAGTTTATTTTTAGTTGTCCGACCCTGGGATTGAACCCGGGATCTCACGAATTCAAGTCCGACGCCGGACCGATAGACCACAGAGGCACGAACTTAGACGTATTTTGCAATTTATGAAATCAAACGAAGACGAAGGTTGACATATCTTTGAGCGTTTTCAATGTGGTCTTTTGATCATAGACATAGTATATATTAGGTACTTAATACCTTCACGCCCATATCCCCGATGAGGTAGGCAGAGGCACAACCAGGGCACCCACGACTAGCCGAAGACACTAAATCCCACAGTGTGATACCTAAGCCTATCGCCAACCGGTCACATATCCAATCCCAAGCAACATTTTTTTTATTAGAAAATTGGAAAAACCAAATTTTCATATTTATTGCCTGACCCGGGATTCGAACCTGGGACCTCATACAGTCAAGTCCAACACCTAAACCGCTAGACCACAGAGGCGATATTAGGTACTTCCTTTTGAAATAATTGATACCAACATATCCATAGATATGTTGCCATAAACTTCATTTGCCATTTAGTCATTTTCCTACTGATAGTTTCTGCTTTTTAGGGTTCTGTAAATCGAATGAAAAAACGAAACCATTATAGCAGCTTTTTCCAAAGTGGGCAATAACGCCCCTATGTGGGCGTTGAAAGCCTGGAGAGGGACGGTAAGGAAACCCAAAAAAATGGTTTTATTGAATTCCAGGGGAGACAAATACATTATTTTAGTTATTGACGAGAAAAACGGGAGGGTGGCGCTAAAAAATTGCTGAGATTAAAAGTGAGCGTTACATGAAATCCGTTTGGAAACTTCTGCCTTATCACTTTGTTGTCCATCCGTCTTTCAAGATCCTTTTTCTAAGAAACGCGTAGAGGTATCAAGCTAAAATTTATATCAAACACTCAGGTGTAATATCCCTTGGAGCTGTAGAAAAAAAACAAAATTCTAAGACTACGCAATCAAAAGATACAAGAGTTTATTCGAAACTAGCAAGGGTATCAAATCCTACAGGATATTTCTTATACCATATTATCTTATAAATATTATAACACAGATAAAGAAAAAGTGAGCTCTTACTTACATACCTACCTATAGTTTTTTACGGAACCCTCTATACGCGGATCCGACTCGTACTTGGCCGGTTTTTTAAATTGCTCGAGGATAGCTCATGAATGCTCAATGTTGTACCATCAAAGTCGTCATGTAATTATTTTACACTGATCTGGATTAACCAAAATGATTGTCAAACATAAATTTCTGGAGATACTAAAGTTCTTTATACGAAAGTCTGTCTGTCTGTTTCACTATCAGGGCTAAACCAATGCACCGATTTTGATGTAATTTGATATGATTGTAGTCAAAAGCCCGAGTTAAACCTGGTTATTGTATTTTTCAAAATTTAATTCCGTATACCATTATGAGGAATGAAAAACTTGTTGAAAATGTTCTTCTATGCTAATATAGTTGCGGTTAAACCGCTAGTTGTAAAATAATTATTGTCCTTTGACACAATATAGTAATTGATTTTGTCCGAATATAAGGAAATTATATGCCTTTAATACCGATGTTTGTAGAGGTTACTTTTGCACAGAAATGTTTAAATATGTACCAAAATAAGTTTAATAAGCGCTAAACCTCAAAACTGACATCTTTGCTCATTCAAGAAATGCTTGTTCGAGTCGGGAAACAATCCCGGGCCTCTTCGATCATTACACTGGCCTACAGACACAAACTTTTGGTTTGGTACAGCTCTGTTCACATCTGTAGTCGGTAAAGTAGGTATTACATTGTTCCTACTAGATGTCAACTGACAGCTCTAGTTTACCTACAATTCTAATTTTAACCTTTGGTTTTATTCTTAATCAGTCTGCATTACATTACTTTTATGACATTAATTGTATAATTTATCCAGAAAAATCTCACTCAAGCTAATCACTCAAAAAAAAATTCTTAGTGTATAATTTTCTAAATAAATTAATACTTTCTCTAAAATATATATTTCTTGAATATGAAAAAAGTGACTAGATTTCTCGTATCAGCTCACCAAATATATCTACTCGAAATCAGGTGTAAAATCTTCGGCACCAAAATGAGTGTAGGCCAGTGTTATCGGCGTGGGTAGGCATATTATATGCTAACTTCTTGGCCAACGAGGCTTTCAGATAATATGATAAAACAAGATGTAATATAATTAAAAAAACGTATTTTTCTATCAGAGGTCAGCGGAACAAGTGCACCGCTCTTCTGATGGTAAGAGGTAACCGTGTCTTATAGACACCATAGATGTTACAGGCGCGTCGCTGTCCTGAAGCCGTGGTTATTGTGCAAGTCTACCCTCCAAACCGTAACATGACAGAGTCGTTATGAAAGGAACAGGTAATGCAGTGCATCCCTTCCGGGGCCAGTTGCTGCACAGCTCTCTATAATCAGTGGGCTTGTTTTTAATAACGTATATTTGAACTTATGTTCGCCTCTTGCGAATATAATAAAGAAACCAAAATATATACAGCGAAATTGAAGAATATCTCAATATTTTAAAAAAATACTACGAAAATTATTAAAAATTTATTAAGACGTAAACGTCTTGGTGTATAAAGTGAGTAAGTAAGTAAATATCTTCAGGCCTATATCCCCGAAGAGCTCTCACAATGTGATAGATGGCAAGCCTACTTATAGCAAATCGGGCATATATATGTACAACACCGAGCAACCTTTTTTTAATAGAAAATCGAAAATATATACATTTCCTGTTTTTTTCCAGATCCAGTGATTGAAACTGAGACCTCTAGAAGTCAAGTCCACCTCCGGACCGCTAGACCATAGAGACAATATAAATGTATAAAGTGAACAGGTAAAATTTAAATATTTGACTATACTAAAATTGAAATAATCAATATTATTATAATAATTGTAAAGTTGCGGTTTATTATCACAAAACTGCTTTTAACAAAGTGAGGAAAAATTATAATATTTGACTATAAATAAAAATATCCAACTGAATTAAATAATTGTCAAATTCTTTGTAGCCATATACGTATAAAAGCTTTAATTATAATTGAAATGGTTGGTGTATATCTATTTTTGTACTGTAATAACATAATGACATCAAAGCGAGATGGTTATATGGCTACCGTACTTGAGTGTGTTGGTATGTGTAGCTACTCTAGACAGTACTACATGCTCGCACGTGACACTCAGCTGATAGAGTGGGAGGGGGAGTACTACCCTACACAGCCTAGTGCTGTATCTTTCATCGATAAAATTTATCGATGTTGACGTAATAGATCGACCTGTTTGGATTGTTCAAGACAAATGTTTATATTCAGTATTCTTTTAATTGGAAATCTATAGAACTGCTTTAGTTATTTGATGTGTGAAGTGAGCAGCATGTATAAATATTTTGTTGATTACAAATGCAATAATAGGCAAAAATAAATAGCTTTAAGTAAATACGAAGTGTATTTACGTAAACAGTTTATTCAAGTACATGTACAACTCTACATAGCTACATAAACCTACCATACCTATAATTCCTACATAAAATAGGTTATTAGGTACTTATCATCTTTAAAATTGACGTGTGATTAAAGTGCAATTTATGGTGAACAAAAAGTATGTAAAAGTTGGCTTAAACATGGGGTATAATGGTTGAAACAAATAAAAAATAAAACCCGACTTTGTTTTGAATAAGTATATCATCTACGTACACAAAAGTGAGTTTAGCGATTTCACTGGGCGCCTCGAAAAACTGTACTTTAAAAAAACGGTTCAAAAATGGGAGAAGTTGATTAACATACATAAAAAATGTTGGAGTAGAAAATAAAAACCACCTACTTTTTTTAAGTCGCTTACAAATAATATATATTTACATAAATATACGTCGCTGTTTTTTATATCCGCAAAAAATTAAAAGACTACAGATTAGGTATAATCCATACTAATATTGAATGCGAAAGTATAGTTGTTTTTCCCTTAATTCTCGCCGAAACCAAGGAACGGATTGACGTAAGTTTTTTGTTTAGTAATAGCCGAAGGGCTGGCGGTTAGAGAGTGATATAAGCCTGAATTATTTGTTTACTTTTGTGCAATTGAAATGACGTAAATGGCTTTACGGGCGCTACGGTATGTGTAAATAATCTTTAGAACCACTTTTTTCTTCTTTTGATCTTGGTACGATTTAAAAAAAATATCTTTTGATCTTGGTAAGATTCATTTGCAATGAAACGGTAGTTCTGAAGTACCACTAGTTTTATTTTTTAATTAACACTAACTAGTACCTCTCACCGCTCGCCAAAGGACAGTGATGCACCTGTAAAATCAATGGTGTTATCACATAAAAAATACCTCTCTCTATACCGACCAATGTGGCCACTGGTTGAAGAGTACTATGCAACAATTTGCCCGGGTAGGGATCCATAGCGTTACCTACTTCTGCCGCCGTAACCACATTGTCATCTTCAAGTCCGGAGTAGCACAATTAGCCTGACATCTCGGCCGCAGGATAGCGATCTATAGATGTAAGGTCTAGAAGCCACAGTGTCTCTTACCATCAGGGGAGCTGTGAATCGATTGCTATCTTCTCTCATAAAAATAATATTTATAGGTAGGTACTTATTGGAAACAGGGAAGACCAGACCAGACAGACCCACAAAATTGTTGTTTACTTATGCTGTAACATATATACTTCAGAGCAATTTTTACAATTTTATTCAGGAATTACTTTATACCTGATACCCTAAAAATATAATGTACTTACCTACTACCTTTTCTTTTAAATTTATGAATCTGGTCAAACTTGAGGAAGCATTTAAAGTTTTTAGACTTCCCTAATGAGGTCTCTAAAATTCAACTTTGTTGTACTTACATTTAAACTATAGACTTTTTAACCAAGCTTTAGTCAAAAAAATTAAAAAAAATGTCTATTTTCCCAGCCCGAAAAAGACGAGTAGTGTAAATAGGTGGTAGTATTGCAATAATTTGGTTCACCGTTTTCAATCCTACCCTGCAACCTAAAGGATAGCGCAGACTATTGACGGGGCGGAGCGTATCGGGTCGGGGCGCATCGCATTACAAAGCACACTTAGGTGGTCCGGGGGGGATGGGGATCACATGGCGGACTTTTGCTACTCAGTACCAGAGAGTAGGGTAAAAAAGAAAAGTGGCCACTCTACTTTGAAATCATTAAGAATGGAAAGGGGCGTCTCCAGTGTAGTAGATGAAATAAAAAACTTTAGTGTCAAAATGTAATTAGCACCGCTATTTACATTAATAATATCGTTTTTACTACCGTCCTTTGTGATTGCAGGCCGCATCGAGGACTGCGCGCGGGGTACCGCGTAAAGTTCGCCACTGCAAAATCCGTCGCGATGCGGCCCAACATAGTGTACTTTGTTCCATACAAAATGTATGAAAGCGATCTAGGCGAATTATTGCGCCGATTGTCCAAATATGCGCTAACTTTAGTAGTCAGTCTTTGCTATGGAAGTGTTGCGGGAGAGTATGGAGGCCATAGGAGTCCACTACTATATACTTACTTGTACAATAGGCCTTAGGTTAAATGACATTATGAATACCTTCGATGTCTATAGGAAATGAAATTCATTGCTTAATAATATCTAGGTCTGGTACTCATTGGTTTCCAATAAAATAAAAATAAAAAAATCCAATTAATCTCATTTTTTATGATATTGGAAGGCAAACAAGCAGACGGATTTCCTACTGGTTCACATGTGACAACCCTACCAAATGTTCCCACCTCCCACCTCCACGACCAGATCGCAAATAGAGTCGGAACACTGGAAGCAAAACCAGTTGTCAAGTCCTTCGCCAGCTTTGTCGAAGAACTCACCACAGAGAACACCAAATCGATGATGACTCGTGTGTTGTCGTTTGTACGGTAGGTACGGTTGATTTCCAGAGGATGGCTCGGTGTAGAGGCGAAACGTACATCTAGAGCGAGCGTGAATATACTTTAGTATAATATAAAACCGTAAATATGCTAAAATTGTAAGTCATTAAAATATACAAACATCGTTATCGACGTAAGTGTCGCTGCCCTAGTGACGCACGTGTCTCGCGGCCAAGGCTGCACCGTGAAAGCTCTGTGTACATACCGCCTACGCTTACATATTACACACGGCGACAAAAGTTACTGCCTATAAACAGGTAAATAACAATAGAAACACAGCGTAAAAGATCTCACAAAAGTCAACAACAATTTGGCTTTCTTTCCCTCACTTATTAATGACGAAATTAATTTCGTAAACCCATAAACTTTTCATTTGAGTGCACATGTTTTTCACTATAGTAGAATCACTTGGAGGTGAGACTGTATGCAGAATCCCACTCACACAACAATATCCACGTTTGTGTGAATAAACATGTATAGCTAGGCTTTACTCATCGTGTTGTCATTGCGTTTGTGTGAAGAAGGGTCATGGTGTGAAGAGGCACAACTTGTTTAGTGAATAACTTCTTAGAATTCGCTCCCAGGGTATTTTCAACAGATAAAACTAAAGGCTAATCAAAACATTTTTGTTTCCAAGAATAATATCCTCACGACCACGTTTTCTTTTGGTAAGGCAGAGGCGTAAAAACAACAGTCAAAATCAGATACATTTAACACTAAGACATTATCCCCTATGAAATTATTCAATGTTTCTGATTTGCTTTATCTACAATCTGTTAATTCCCGCGAAGAAGGGTGATGTGGAGCGCATTCTTATATCTGAACATTAAAGTTTTTCTTGTTAACTTAGGTAGGGTAGTACCTTGGTAAGGTAGGTAGGATATATATATAAAAATGAATCCCTATTTCTATTGGTCATCGCATTACACCTGAACGGATGGACGAATTTCGGTAATTATTTTTTTGTTGCGTTCGTTATTGTCAGGAGAAAGATCTTGTGAAGCGTAACACCGGGAAAATTACAGGGAAACTATAGTGATACAAGTTCGCTGGATCGGCTAATATCAATATAATTTAGATTTATAAATTATGTCACAAACAAAATACGCAAAACATAACAAAACTAATTTATTTATTTTCACTTTATTGTACACGTAATAGAGAATTGACAGCGAGATAATACAAATATAAATATTGTACAAAAGGCGAGCATATCTCTAACAAGAGATATCTTACAGCTAACCTAAGATAGAGAAAAACGATACAAAATAAAAAGCGATAGGTAGACAGTGTACCTACAAGCTTAAGATTAAAGAGATAAAAAAACTTAAATAAAATTGTAAACTTTTTTAGCTGTTGAGAGATATTTGGTGTTTCGGTGTTATCAAATGTGGCACATCTGTTTAAATATGTGATACAATAAACTAAAATTTAAAAAAACCAAGTTTGATCGTCTCGGGACTACGCAGTTTAACAAAATGCTTTTAATTTTTATATACATACGTAAAATAGTTTCATAAAAATTAATTACACATAAAACTGAAGAACGACTGGAACAATCCTGCTTTTTATAATTGTTGAAGCACGATGAAGATTGTAATGCAAAAAAATAAGAAAAGTGACAAGAAAAATATGATGCAACGCTTTTATTTTTCCCACGCAAACTTTTAACGTCAGTTAGGATCGCTGCTGTTCGCCGGGTTAGTTAGTTTTTAACATTTCTTTTTATTTATACTTACACTAAATATTCCACACTAAAGATTTTAAATAAATTATCGACGTTGAGGTTGTCCGTTTTTAAAATGAACGTCTCCTTGGTTCGTAACATACATATATAGCGGTGCCTACTTTGGTTAGTTTTAACAGTGACCGCCTCTATGGTCGAGTGGGTAGCGTACACGCCTAAATACACCGATCATCCGCGAGGCTCGGGTTCGATTCCCGACGGGGGCAGACATTTGTGTGACGAACATTTAGATGTCTGCATTTCCGGGTTTGAGTGTTCATTAAATTTATTCTGGTATCTATTTAAGCATTTCTATGTATTAGTATTTGCTTACTTTGGGGTTAGATTCAATTTGTGTAACTTGTCTAGGGATATCTATTTATTTATTTTTATTTTATTTATTTTACATTATTGCTACCTTCTTTTAATTAAACAAAAACAAACGATACACGACAAGACAGTGTTTGTAAACTAATTTCACATGACTAAATGTGTTGTGTTTTTCTTTTGATCAGTTTATTAAGACATAGATCGGGTAAAACAATACGAAACAAAACAAAAACCAATGCAGCCTACTGCCAAGGGCAGTACACAGTAAGAATAAAGTAACAGAAAGACAAAATTAATAATTGGTAATCTCGTAATTATGAGAAGTTGTTAAATCTTGAGAAAACATAAAATAATTAATGTTTTTTTAGTTTGAGTGGATGTTTGAAATTCAATCACTCTAGAACTGTTGAACGGATCTTGAGGTAAAGTTATTATCTCCGTATAGATTTAAATAAATCACAGACAATTTCAAACATGTAGGATGTTAATGATTTGTGATTAAAAAAAGTGTGTGTGTATCAGCTACGACGCACGATTGGAGTTACGAAATGTATCTTGCAGCACAAGTTGTCTCCTACAGCAAGCAGATTTAGTTACGTTAATTCTTTTTAAATTAGTATCATCGCAGACATTAGAATTGTGATCCAAATAGTCAGTATTTTGATAGATAGCGACTCCTCCTGCACGGCGACTACGAAATATCGCGCAGGAGGAGATCCCGAGAATGAGATACGCTGTGTAATGTATTCCATCTCATTCTTTTACACGTTCAATTCTACAGATATATATGTTTGTCTCTTTCTACGTAACGCCTCAACTTTTCGTGTTACACTTGATTTTACTCCTCATAAACTTTCCGTACCGGTCTTATAACTCAAATTTCATAAGGAGTAAACTCCAAAAATAAAGATTTATTTGCAGATTGTATTGTTACAAAATAAATAAGATATTCAAATATTATAGATTCGAGTCACAGATAATAGACTATTTCGAAGCGACTTAAAAAAGGATAAGGTTATCAAGTCGTCTGTTTTGTGCGTTCATTTGTTAATAATTCAGCATATAACAAATGAATGTTGATGGCTCTGATTACGTAAAGTAGTTCATAATTTTGAGGTGGTTTATAGTTTGAAGGAGTTTCACAGCGACTCGCCCGGACCTATACCACTTCTCTTTTCCAGCGGCCATAACATCAGAACTTGCGGTTGACGTGTTCCGGTTTGGAGGTAAAGGTTGCCAGTACATTTTTTTTACAAACATTGAATCTAACCCCAAAGTAAGCAAACTACATGCTTGTGTTATGGATGTTAGTCAACGATACTAATAGATATAAATACTTAAATAGATACCAGAATATATTTAGTAAAAACTCATACCTAAAAAGTGTATGTATAAAACAGTTTTCACCTAATTTTCCCCCGTGTTGGTCCTGGCTCCTTTGTAGAATAGACCATCTACCTTCATGTGCCAGGCAGCTCGTAAAAGGCGAGCATAGGCTCACCGTCACTAACACCGTGACGCCGCCATAACATCATGACGAGCCGCGTTCCGGTTTGGAGGGTAAAGTAGCCGGTAAACTTACTTTTGCTCGAGGCCTAACATCCTCAGGTTGGCAACGCACTATTACCACCTTTGGTGTCTCTAGGCGGCGGGAATTTCTAACGATCAGGAAATCCGTCTGCTTATTTGCCTTCTAATGTTATAAAAAAATGTGATAGTTTAGCGAAGAAAGCGCACAGCTCTCCTGATCGTAAGAAACAGCCGTGGTCTATGGTGTCTATAGCTCTATTGTGCCTATAGATGCTAAAACCGCGTTTCTGGCCTATGCCCTGCAAATGCCTGCCCCTACAAGGCACCGAACCCGAGGCTCGCTTTTTTTAGATGTAGTTAAGCGTGTACGCTAGCCATTGGCCAACGATGGCGCCAAAAAGAAAACTGTAAGTCATGAATTACACTTGGTAATAAACAAGGTATTTACATACTATTGAAAAATAGGTCAGGTCGCGAGATCTCGGGAACGGCTGCAGCGACGCCCTGCTGACCTAGATGCAGGCTCCCAAGGCCACAGCCTACTACCCCTGTATCAAACACATCCCTTACGAATTCACCGATATATTGTTGTTTAAATACGCACATAGCTCTTATAGCAATTACTGTTAATATTCATAAAAAACGGTAATTGGGGAGTCTATATATAATACTAGCTGACCCGGCAGACGTTGTTCTGCTATAAAAAATTGGGGTGAGTCACCCTCATCACTAAGAGGTATGAAAAAGATTCACCCTAAACACTTAGGGTTATAAAAAGTAGATGTTGGCCGATTCTCAGAGCTACTCAATATGCTCAGAAAATTTCATGAAAATCAGTCAACCGTTTGAGAGGAGTATGGTAACACGAGAATTTTATATATAAGATTTACATTTTTTATACAGGGTTACTTTCAAAAAACCGACCAAATTTTAAGGTAATAATTAGGAAGTTAAGGCTAAAATGATGGTGCATTTTAAATATTATTTGCCAAATTGTGGTATTTACTTTTGTGAACATTAATTTAAAAGAATTTGAGTTAATTCTTCACTTGTTGTCATGCTATGTCGTAGCCACCTAGGGCT
>NJDD01001180.1:81526-133333 GCA_002245505.1 Calephelis nemesis | reverse complement strand
ACCTATTTTGATCGCTATTTTACAGAAAGATAGGTCAAGTTGCTAAAATTTTTTGACGATCAGACAAGTGTTTTTTAAAGAGCCTTGAATTTTTTGTATGAAGCCTGGTTTACCTACTGTCCGCCATTTTGACGGGGTTCTGTCTGAACCCCGTCAAGTCGTAAAACTTTAGTTGTTTTTATGTTCGGAATGTGACACTTAACTTACTTAACGAGTTTTTTTCAGAGTATTTTTATTTGTATTGATATTAGCTATCCATTTCTGAAAGAATTATCAGTGAACGCAATTTTGAAAAAAAAAAACAAAATGGCCGAACAGTAGGTAAGCCAAAATCTAATTTAGCCCTAATCTAATCTAATCTTAAATCTAATCTAATCTAAGCCCTTTAGTTAATAGTCCAGAAATCTTGTGTTGTTCTCAAAATGTTATACTCTAACAAGTATAACACAAAAACTTTTTGTTATACTGATGTTGATAACATTTATATATGGAACTATTTGCTATCTTTAGAAAAATATTAAAAAATCGTGACGTGGTACCTAATGATATTGAATCCTACCTTATGATATCTACCTACCTACTTAATAATATTGAATACCTATGAATTGTAGTCGGTTTTTGCAGTTTTACAGCGCTTAGTAATTAGATAATTTCGAAGCAACTAAACTCATCGATAATTCATTCATTGACGTCCAATTGACCGTCAAAAGGAATTCTTACTGGCAGGATTGGATTCCAAACCGGAGCACCTTAAAACATGATAGTAAGTAACTATGTTTACAGAATTTATACTTGATATCGTCGGCACTTGGTGGAATTCCATTGTATTATGCACGTTTTTTGGAGTTAACACTTGTACTTATGTACTGTATAAATAACTTTAAATGTTAAATAAATTAACACTTTCTGTTACTTTTTAGCCAACCGGTTTCACTTTTTACAGCATCATCAGGGCTTTGAAACTAAAGATAAAAAAGTTATCTTTAGTTTCAAAGCCCTGATGATGCTGTGAAAAGTAAAACCGGTTTATTTAATACTTAAAGTTATTTATACAGTGGATAAGTACAAGTGTTAACTCCAAAAAACTATGTTTACGCCCAATTCCCCGAAGAGGTAGGCAGAGGTGCAACAATGGCACCCACGATTAACAGAAGACACTAAGTCCTACAATGTAATAGGCGGTAAGCCAATCCGGCGCATATCCAATTCCAGCCAACGTTATTTTAATTAGATTAAATATAATATATAAATAATTTAGAATACAAGTTTTTAATTTTTTTGTTGTCCGACCCAGTTAGCTTCGTTAGCTAAACATGACCGTTCACCGGCTACCCTCCAGACTGGAACATGACAGAATCGTTATGGCGGTAGAATTATGTGAAGCGTTGGATCCATGCACGGACAACATGTTGCACAGTACTCTCACAAGTAGTCTTGTTGGTGGTGACCTAATTTACCTACGCCCGCTTCTTATGAACTGGCAGGGAGGCAGATGGTCTATACTACTCAGAGAATACAGACTAACAAGGGTTCCAGCATAATGATCAGATTATATCTTATCTAAATTAGGTACACAGTTAAGGGTCCATGTATGCTAAAATACGTCAGCAGTCTAATGTTTTTTTTCATACAAAGCAATCATGGATGTTGGTGACAAAAATACACAAGATTAACATGACTACGCTTTAAAAGACTAGTGTTTCCAAAACACGATTCATTTCTCTTTTTTGATAGAAAAAATCAAAAATTTAACCCTTTTTTGAAAGCTAAACCCGATTGTCTACTTCAGTTATGAAAATATCGACACCAGATTTAACATAAACATAGATAAGTACTATACCTAAAAGATAAGTGTTTCAGTTATTATACTTTTTTTCAAATAACTTTTATAGTGTCAAAAATAGTGATTTGTTGCTTAAGACATTTACTTTAGAGCGCAATATTTCATAGTAGTCATGGAACGGGGGAGTGCGGCGATTGGCTCTTCTGGCTGACTAAGTATGAGGCCTTAAGCCTTTAAATGGTTGCATGGCCTTCTGTCAATGCGAAACTGGAACAAAATAGGGGAGTTTCAGTTCAAAACAGAAAAGTTTAAATTTAATGGCACAAGCTCCAAAAGTTCACCTTCATAATGTGCCTTTATAACTAGTGTGATAAAAAAAGCATGCCTCATGAGTTGTTTGATCTTGGCTTCCAGCATCTGATAGATCCGGAATGTACACTCATCACAATTAATTTTAATTACAACAAGAATAAGTAGAGCTGAGGAATTGCGCTACGACCGAGAAATGTGATTTATTTCTGTAACATAAGATGGCGGCTGTAATGTCACATTTATTTTTCATTTAACAATTCTCTTTAGCGAGAATTAACTTAGATTTCTGGATTAAAATTGTTTCATTTTTCACATCACCGTGTTAGTCCTGGGGGCTGATTGTGTATCTCAGTGGCCAACTCAAAATAGAAAAGACTCAAATAGCTGTCAAATGACGTGTTTTATATTTGCTATCTCCAGTGACCAACATAAATACAACAGAGAAAGCAAACACAAATGACGTCATTTGACAGCTATTTGATGTAAACTATTCTATTTTGAGTTGGCCACTGATATGGACAATCAGCCCCCTGGTCGGCTGAGTAAAATATACAATCTGCCTCTCTGCTAAACTTTCTATAAATAAAAAAGTACCTTCACGCCCGTATATCTCTAAAAGGCAGGCAGAGGTAAAACCATGGCCTACCCGAAGGGTAGTGTAGCCGGTAGACTTGCAAAACAGGTTTAACATTCCAACCACAGGCAAGAGCCGCACCTGTAACATTTATAGTGTATATATGCCACGGTTATCTCTTACCATGAGGACAGCTATGTGCTTGTTCGCTGACCTCCCACATAAAAAAACATTTACAAAAGTTTTACAGAAACAGAAATTTTACAGAAATACATAATTTCAGATCAGTGGTTAATTTCGGATTTGGATGTTATAACTTAAACCGGGATCGTTTCAATGAAAGAATATAATTCTATCGAGTACAATACAATAGATAATAAATACAATAGGTAGGTATAATAATTTTCTCCGTATTGGTCGGGCTACTTTGCAGAATAGACTATCAGCTTTCCTGCCAGGCAGCTCGTAAAAGGCGAGCATAGGTTTACTGTCACTAACACCGTGACATCAGATTAGGTGGTAGAGTTTCGCAGTTACTCGCCATAACGTCAGCGCTTGCCGTTGACGTGTTCCGGTTCGGAAGTTAAGGCAGCCGCTAAACTTAACTTCTGCTCGAGGTCTAGCATTCCGACCTCAGGTTGGCAACGCATTATTGCGACGTCTGCTTGTTTGCCTTCCAATATCATGAAAAAATGGAAGGAGGAATCACCAGTAATACTATACCTATTCATGAAATCTCGCAACCCATTGTTTATTCAAGGAAAAAACTTAAGGATTTGTTAAACACTTCTAAAAAAATACTTCTTAATATTAAGTATTTCTTTTAAGTTTTTACTGGTTTTGTAGTTTTACATTTATACTAATTTTGTTTTTGTTTTTCTATTTACCTACTGAACCTATGTTTATATAATCTCCTACAAAAAGGTTGTCTGGAGAGATCGCTTTGTTTGGCAATAAGACCGTCTTTTGTGTACTATCTTAATATATATAAATCTCGTGTCACAATGTTTATCCTCAATGGACTCCTAAACCACATAACCGATTATAATAAAATTCGCACACCATGTGCAGTTCGATCCAACTTGAGAGATAGGATAGCTTATATCTCAATTTATGTTAAAAAATTACCATCCGAGCGAAGCCGGAACGGGCAGCTAGTAAACTATAATAATATGCTCTTGTTAATGCGAACTGTACACAATAATGAGTTTATTCATTCATTCATTCTATTTTCAAAACAGAAAGTGTACGAACTGGTGTCCTATTACTTGAAGAGTAGAAATTTATTAAAAATCTTCATCATTTTATGTTGGTTTCCTAATTTACTCGTAGTAATAATTTATTATGTTAGTAACGAAGTCGCGTGTCTAGACTTCTTCGTAATAAAATAAAAGGCCACCAATTTCGTAACAATTGTTGCTATAACAAAAATGACCTATAACAGTATGTGAAAAAGATTGGAGTCAAGATTCCTATAACAAAGGTTAAAGATCAGTTCTTTGATAAAAGGCGGCTGTTAATTAAAAGAAAAACATAACATTGTTCTCGGAAGCGAAGACAGAAGAGCGTTCGTGTCATCGAATGCATGGACGATAATATCATCTTGGTATATTTCTAGAGTATTCTAGAGTTGCTAGATCTATGTAAGTGTGTGTAATGTGTATGCACGAGGAAATGTGAGTTATTGAAATGACTCTTATTATTTTGATTTTGGGATTAGCGTTAAGGGGCCATATACGCTAAAATACGTCAGCAGTTTACTGTTTTTTTCATACAAAGCAATCATGGATCTTGCTGACAAAAATACACAAGATTAACATGAATATTTTTTATTAGACTAGTGTTTCCAAAACACGATTCATTTCACTTTGCTCGATAGAAAAAAATCAAAAAGTTAACCCTTTTTTGAAAGCTTCTGCTTTCTGTCTACTTCAATTGTGAAAATATCGACACCAGATTTAACATAAACATAGATAAGTACTATACCTAAGAGATAAGTGTTTCAGTTTTCATATTTTTTTTCAAATTACTTTTATAGTGTCAAAAATAGTGTTTTGTCGCTTAAGACGTTTACTTTAGAGCGCCATAGTTCATAGTAATCATGGAACGGGGGAGCGCGGTGATTGGCTCTTATGGCTAACTGAGTATGGGGCCTTAACATCTGCCATTAGTCAAGTTGGGTTTTGTTTGCGAAGCGAACAAAACTTTCGCATTTATAATATTAATAGGATAGACATGTCACAAGTACCTACTACCTAAAATAAACATATCCAGTATTAATGTTAATACAAAGCGCAGTAACGTTTAATTGTTGCTAAATGTAGGTATGTATTTAATATTACATTTTATGTTGTCTTTCGATTAACACTAATAGGAGATACGCCTAATGAAAGACTATTAAAAGAGTCGTATTCAAGACCTCTTTGTACATTTTGTGTCCACTTAGTCTAAAAGGGATAAAGTCCTATCTCCTAAATCTCTAAATAGTATGAAACAAAGTCGCTTCCTCTGTCCTTATGTCCCTTTGTATGCTTTAATCTTTAAAAGTACGTAACGGATTTTGATGCGGTTTTTTTAATAGTTATAGTGATTGAGCAGGAAGATTTATATGTATATTTCATAACTTGTAATATATAAAGAAAAATCTTTTCGATATTTTTATAGTAAGCATTTAAAATAAGGAATAAATATCCGAAGATTAAAAAACTTAAGTATAGTAAGAATAAGATAAGTTAAGATATATATCATAGGTGCTCAAAGCATAGGTGCCCTAAAAATTGGTGCTTAAATGGGAATACTCCATATTTTAGAATGAAAAAATTTTTGTAAAATTAATTTACAATTTTTATAGCGCTTTAATTGTACTAATAATTATATAAAAAAGCTTTTATTAACGTGCCTTAATGTTACAATAATAAAGCTTTTTTTGTGATATTGGGAGGCAAACAATCAGACGGATTTTCTGATGGTAAGAAATTCACGCCGCCCGCACCGCCTAGATGTATCCAGGTAATAAGGCCTCGAGCAAAAGCAAATGTATCGAATACCTTACCTTCCAAGCTGGAACACGTCAACGGCAAGTGCTGACGTTATGGCAAAAGCTATTGCAAATGTACTTAATAGTCCTTTCATTTTTTGTTTTTTGGGATTATGATATTCTAATTACTATATAGGGATAAGAATACGATTACATGAGTTACATTCTTATGCATATGCGGTCCAGAATAAGATGAGTTTTGAATCTGTAGTCTTCATTACAAGTATCCTGGACATCTCTTTTGCTAAATCGATTTTGATGAAACTGAATTACTGAGAATATAATTTTCCCAATTCAAAGAAATGATTTAAATCAGGCCAGAGACCTCGGTTTAGTTCTAAGATATCTTTTCTTTTTAATAATAGTAGAGAGTATAGATATTCTCATGACTCTTCTCCGCCATGTTGCAACCGGAAGTGACGGTGAGCGCGCGTGGACTGCACAAGCTTGTTCCTAATGAGCTGGCACGTTCCTTTGAACTGGAGCTTGCGATATTTCTGACTGAAAACAATGTATCTTTGTATTTCTGAGAAAATACACCTTCTCAGCTCACACTGAACACGTATTTACTATGAAAACAATTTCGCAAATGTTGTATAAAACCGTTAGTTTTTATGACATATAAAGATAAGCAAGCTGACGGATTTCCTGATAACGAGAAATAAGTTGTCCATAGACGACTAAAGGTTGACATTACCAGTGTCGGTTTTAGAACTACAAACGCCCGGGCGTAATTTATACAGCGCCCCCGAATACATTCCAAACCCTTTTAAAAAAGTATATTAAAAAACACAACTTCATGTCCATATCCCTGAAGATGTAGTCAGGGGCACAATCACGGCACCCACGAGTAGCCGAAGACACTAAGTCCCACCATGTGATAGGTGGCAAGCCTATCGTCAACCGGACACACATCCAACCCTGAGCAACATTTTTATTGTTAGAAAATTTTTTTGCCCGACCCGGGTATCGAAATTGGGAAGTCATGAAGTCATACCCCATACCTGGACCGCTAAACTACAGAGGCGATACTATAAAAATAAAATGATATAATAAAATAATCGGTTGTATATTTTTTAATAATAATATTACTAACTAAAATAATTTGAGCATGCAGTCTTTGTATCGTAATTACTTTTGTTTCAAATTTGGTGGTTTTACAAGCACATAACTATTATGCACTACTCAATGAACGCCCAGGCACTTTCAGGTACAGGTTCAGGTTCAGGTTCAAGGCGCCCGGGCGGCCAACCTCGCCATATCCTAACGCCGCCACTGGAAGTTATTTTTTATACCTGAAGCTAAGATGTTAACCTACTGCTGAGATCTTGACCGCCTCGTTGGTCGAGTGGCTAGCGTACACGCCTATCTACACCGACTAACCGCGAGGCTCGGGTTCGATTCCCGACGGGGGCAGGCATTTGTATGATGAACATTTAGATGTCTGCATTTCCGGGTCTGGGTGTTTATTAAATTTATTCTGGTATATATTTAAGTATTTCTGTGTATTAGTATCATTGACTAACATCCATAACACAAGCATATTATTTGCTTACTTTGGGGTTAGATTCAATTTGTGTAACGTGTTCAGAGATATTTATATTAATACTGCATATGTAAGTTTACCAGTCAGCCACCGACGACAGTGGTGAATATTGATATTAACAAAACAAGCTAAGATGAGGTGGTCGTATTACCTACCTATGTCAATCATCGACTACAATACTAGATTTACGTGTAAATAATTTGGTTTAAATCTGTTCCATTTACTAGCGATGTAGTCGTCACATCTCTACGCCTAACTGATATTACATATTAATTTAAGATAGACGTACTGATTGAGGTAAAAAAAATGACGGGAAATACAAGGATCTTGAGGAAATATATTGGCAACTTTTTTTTTCTAGATCAGACAGAATTAATTGTTAGGTATATATTTATTACTTGGTCTATTGTTATAAGTAGTAATTGTAGTTTTCAAAATACACTTTTTTTAACACTTTCGGTTTCGTTTTTGAAGTGTAACATTAAATTTTAAGTATGGTGTATTGTGGAAATCTACGTGCCATTTTAAAAAAGTTTGTATGCAATGGAGTTCTGCTAAGTGAAATTAAAGAAAGAAATTAAATTCGTAATAATTATATTACCTAGTGTTACCTATTCGGAAAAAAATCAAAATTAATAGAATATTGTGTGCAGCTAAAATTGTTACTAAGATATTAGCAGTTGTTCAAGATATTTCTTACTAAAAAGATTTTCTAATTTCAAAGTGACTATTTCTGATGCCTTATTATAGTTATTATTGTAGAATCACATGTCTTCTGACCTTTACAAAATTGTCTATTCATCTTCGACACTATTCATATTTTCTTTGATGTCTATCTTGGTAAATAGCTGACAACGAAAAATATTCGGTTAAATCGTATCTTATGTAATGTCACATAAAATTCCAAAATAATAATATTATACCTAAGTATGTCTGAGATCTTAAATCGACCTGTACCGAGCTGATGATCGGACGAAACAAATTTTATAAATAATATATTACCTGTACTAGAAAATGTATTAAAAATAGGTCGTCCGAAAGTTCTGGACAGAATAGTACTTTTTGAAGTGAAACTTCTTTGGAATCGTTGTGATTTCAAAACGAGTGCAACGGAAGAACGACAGGTTAGAGACACAAACATATATTTATCTCATTCTTTTCTCGATTTACTAAAGTTTCACTTCTATCGTGTAAATCGCACACACACCTTTTTTTTATTTGAAAAATGTTTTAATCAAATGATGCATTATTAATTAATAAAAAATACGTCCCAAGGCCTAAGAATTATAAAATGTTTGAAGTGTGTTTAGGTTCTTTGTTATTTACTGGGGTTGCAGTGTCTAAACAGGTACGTCTAGAGTTTTGGCGCCATCGAGAGAAAAGATGGTCGAAGTTTTTTCATAATCATTGAATTTCGTGTTGATAATGAGTGAAATTAGTCAATTTTGGTGGCATTTTGTACGATTTTGTTCAGTGAAAGTGCAAAAATGAAATAATCATAAAGAAATTAGTGTATCGTATATTTCCTCGTTGCTGCCAAATCTCCTTACATGAGCGTGTGTAATGAGGCCGCCGCTTTACCCAAGAGCCTGACATGACTTACTGACGACTTATGGCTAGTGACTAATTATAATTGATTAAAATTTATATGAAATTTGATGCAAATTTCTACTTGAAATGTGAAGGCCAAAACTTAAAGAAAGAAAGAAAGGTATGTCTATGACAGTTAGTTTCACTTGAGTCGTTAATAAAAAAAAATTAACATACACACTGTTTTTATTGCAAACACGTTGTCTGCAAAAAACCCTTTTTTTAATAATTAAAAACACACTTTCCACAATTTTAGGCAACCTAGTTTTAAAATGATTTCAAATAAACTAAATTTATTCCCCGTGTTGGTCCGAGCTCCTTTGCAGAATAGACCATCTGCCTTCCTGCCAAGCAGCTCGTAAAAGGCGAGCATAGGCTTATCATCACTAACACCGTGACATTTGATTAGGTGGTAGAGTTATTACCGCCTTAACGTTATGACGGTGACGGTGATAGGTAAGGCGGTGGTACCAATCCGGGTAAGTCGCTGCGAAACTCTACCACCTAGTCAGATGTCACGGCGTTAGTGACGATAAGCCTATGCTCGCCTTTTACGAGCCTTTGCTCGCCTTTTACGAGCTGCCTGGCAAGAAGGCAGGTGGTCTATTCTGCAAAGGAGCCCGGACCAACACGGGGAATAATATAAATATGTGCAGGCAAGTAGTAGAGTATTACTAGTTCTGTATTGACTCTAAAATGTCTGCTTACATGCGTGATATAGTAAAACTGATTGCTGCAAATCCTAAAGTGTACTTTTTTATAAACAATATTTGTATGCCACTAGGCCAGGAGTAGTTGCTCTTTTGTAATGTAATCTTCAAGACCAATCATAGGTCCTACTACTACAAATTAATACAATGAAATAAATTGAAACGGCTGAACCAGTTTTGATGAAATTTCATGTGCACACTAGTCTAAGAGTTGGTTTTATCTATGTTTCTTCCCCATAAGATTTAAGAATGGCCCACCCCAAAAGTTGTAAATGTAGTTTGTTATTAATCATAATTAGCTTTGCCTCCCATTGCTTATTATCCCAACCACTTTGCAACACAGCATTAGACATGGAGGATGATGTTCATACCATTGTGAATTCGTATTTCGAAACGTTCACTTTCTAATAATAAAATTATTTTGACATATCTTACTCTGTTTACACATATTTTTCGTGTTACGATGTTTGTTACCGTACTCCTCCGAAACGGCTAAACCGATTCTAATAAAATTTTATATGTACACTCTTTAAATAACTTGTGATCTATATTTCATTCCCCTAACTAAGTGATGAAAGTGGCCCAATCCAAAAGTTACTGGTTTTCGCTGAAAAACTCCTCAAGTATATAATTTCTTTCTTTAAAAAGATTTAAAAGTTCACAACAACGCTAACCGGGTTAGATATTATTAAAATAAATATCTATAACCACCTTCTAAAAGGATGTTATCAATTCGTACTTCCGTAGTCACGATGAAACGCAAGAAAGTTCCTTACCTTAGCCACATTATACCAATTCACATATTGGTATAATGTGGCTAAGGTTTACTTATATATACAGGCTACTACTAGTACTACCAAACGTGCATCTCATAATGGAGAGTGGATTTGATACATAAAAGACCTTGTTTATTCATAATACAAGGTATCTCCTATATCATAATCTGATGAGCTTGAGTAACTGCAAAAATCCGCTCTTGCACTCCCCTACTATAACGTCACCGGATTTAGGATACGAGCAGAATACTCAGCCCGACTGACCCATCTCTCATCTTGCAAGTAAGGTTAATCTTATCGCGTTTCCACTAGTCCACAGACCGTAACACTAAAATCTGCAAAATATAAACATACATTTTAGTCGTTTGGATCTAATCGCCTCTGTGGTCTAGCGGTTCAGGTGTTGGACTTAACTGCATGAAGTCCCGTGTTCGAATCCCGGGTCGAGCAACAAAAAAAAAATTTGGTTTTTACAAATTTTCAAAAAAATTAAGTTGCTTGGGACCGGATATGTGCCCGATTGGCGATAGGCTTGCCACCTATAACATTGTGGGACTTAGTGTCTTCGGCTAGTCATGGGTGCTCTAGTTGTGCCTCTGCCTACTTCTTCGGGGATATGGGCGTGAAGATACTTTTGGATCTATTCCTAGTTTTATTCCTAACTAATGGCTCAATGAAGTAGTGTTATTGCAACGAAGTTTTACGTGCACTTAATGCATTCAGGCGGCATATCCACGATTTTATTTCAAACACTCCTACTAGTAGAAGATGTAAACTTACATAGACCTACTCCGAGCTGATAATAGAATGAAACATAATTGATTTTTTTATGACATTGGAAGGCAAACAAGTAGACGGATTTCTTGATGGTAAGATTTCACGCCGCCTAGAGACACCAAAGGTGGTAATGGTGCGTTGCCACCTGAGGCCGGGATGTTAGGCGTCGAGCAAAAGTAAGTTTACCGGCTACCTTACCCTCCGATCCGGAACACGTCATGACGTTATGGCGGCAGGAATAGGTAAGGCGGTGGTACCAAACCGGGCGAGTCGCTGCGAAACTCTACCACCTGGTCAAATGTGTGACGGTAAGCCTATGCTCGCCTTGTACGAGCTGCCTGGTAGGAAGGCAGATGGTCTATTCTGCAAAAGAGCCAGGACCAACACGGGGAATAAATTTAGTTTATTTTAAATATAGGTAGCCTAAAAATCGTGGACAGAATATTTTTATTCATTTAAAAAAATGATTTTTTGCAGATAACATGTTTGCAATAAAAGCAGCCTGTGTGTTAATTTTTTTTTATTAACGACTCAAGTGAAACTAACTGTTATAGACATACATAAACAGGTATCTGTTTAGACACGGCAACCCCAGTAAATAACAAAGAACCCAAAAACACTTCAAACATTTTATAATTCTTAATGCACAACACTGTACGAATCTAAATCTATACATATAATAAATCTGTAGAAGGGTCAATTTTGTACATTGAAAATATTGAAAAAATAAATAGCATGTTACTGGATCATTACCAACCCCAAATAACTAATTAAAAAAATTTTTGTTTGTCTGTATTATCCTGGGCATAAAATGGGATACTTTTTATCTTGAAAAAATACGTAGAAAAAAAATCTTAAATTTTCAGTTTTATCACGCGAAGGCCGACCGACGGAGTCGTGGGCGGAAGTTAGTCTAAAAATGCATAAATTTAAAAAAATATGAATAGACCGGTACCATTAAAACATTATCTAACGATAACACACTTTTGTTTCAGCAAATTACATTCATAATAGTCTGTATCATTGCTCTGATATGGATGTGTTTGAAACGTTATCAGTTTCATCAATACGGTTTCCAAAATATAACGCAATAACATATTATCAACGTTCTAAATCATAAGATGCAATATTGGAGACAGATATAGAGGTCTGTACCTGGATGTTTATTAAATTTATTTTAGTATTTACCTATTTGTATCAGTTTTTGAAGTGGGTACTAAGAAGAAAAAAAACATGACTCTCTTTCACGTAGTATCGGATCCTCCGTACTCAATAACTGTCCCAACCCATACACAAACTCTCAAGACAATACACTACATCGTCGCCACCGGTTTCGGCGACGAAGACGAAGACTACTCCTCCATCAAGTCAACTCAGTGACTAGGACGCAGCACAAAGTCGAGGTACGGTCTCCTGGGAGACAGACAGCGTTGTAGGGAACAGTCCAATCCATCTAAATAATAATGTCTCGGGCTGAGCACTCTACTAGGCCCACAGAGCCCGGTGAAATTGTGAAAATCGCGAGGTTGGCAACACATAAGTAATTACAAAAAAAAGCGGCTCTCTTGATGGTCGACCTCCGTGGTCTACAGACAGCGTAGCTACAATTTTGCTTGGAGGGGAGAGACAAACATAGTCCTAGACAAACATAGACTTACTAAATCCAACTAAAATTATTTAATTTGCAATATTCCGCCAAAAAGTGCATACGTATTACGGCGTAACAAAACAGACAAAATAGTGCGCTAAGAATGAATTGGACTTACTTTTATAACATGAGTATCTCATCTCACACAAGTTTTTAGTAGAGGTTAAGTAATAATTTCAAACGTAATACAATAACAAGAAATAGCTTTACTTCACAAACATTCTGCACAATCATAATTTTTTTTTTCTATGATTTTTTTTATATACACTATATATTTTTTTATATACACTATTATATTCTCGCCTCTGTGTGCTAGCGATCCGGGTGTTGGACTTGACTGCATGAGGTCCAGGGTTCGAATCCCGGGTCGGCCAACAAAAATAAAATTGGATTTTTCCAATTTTCTAATAAAAAAAATGTTGGTCGGGATTGGAAATATGCCCGGTTGGCGATAGGCTTGCCACCTATCACATTGTGGGACTTAGTGTCTTCGGCTAGTCGTGGGTGCCTTGGTTGTGCCTCTCCCTACCTCTTCGGGGATATGGGCGTGAAGATACTTTTTTTTTACACTAGTATACACACTTTATATACACTCCTATAAATAGCACGTTTAAACGGCTTTCCGTAATTTGAACAACTGTAGTTCTAAATGGTCGCTCTTCTGCCATGCCAATACAGACACCACATATTTTGTAGGTGCATCGCTACCGAGCTTCTTACTAGTTACTATATAGAGACAAACAGTATATTCTAGAAAGAAGACCCAAGACAACACGTTAAAATACATGTCAAGAGTCTCCGAAACCGGCGTGATTGTATGAAAAGGGTAATAAATGTGGATGAAGCTAGGCAGGTCTGCCAGGGTCGTGAGGTTTGGCAGTTGATACACTCTGCCTACATCGTAAGCGACTTGGTGTGAAGATATGTATGTATGTATTAGCGTACATATAAAAAAAAAAATCTGTACACTTTGGGCTTACAGCCATTCATGTAATAATATTTCCAGAGGGAATCCCTGCATGGGGTTCCCTCTCATGGGGTTTTCAGCATTTGAACGCAAACAAGGACATAGATTTTGATTGACATCATATACACCAAAAATATTATCTTATGAATCCACTTTTAATATCGATCTATAATCTAAGACTCTTTTGTAGCCCTGCGGCAAATGCACCCTCAAATATCGTATAATGGCTGCAGGAACCTACCAGTTCTAGTAATATTTTGTTTATTTTCCATGTTTTTATCTTACAAATATGAATTTGCGACATCTTCTCCTAAAGGGCTAGGTTTAGAAACGGTGGCAGCAAGCAAACTTGAACACACTGCTAGCACCCTTTTCCTAGAATAGAAAATGACAATTGCAGGAATATCTACACTGTTAGGAGGAAAAATATATTAAGGATAAAGCACTATAAGTATTGGCTGACCTTATTAGTGTAATGTACAAAATGCAAAATTAATATATACTAATTAATTCATAATTTGACATATCACGACTAACTAGAGTCAGAAATTTATCAATTTAGGTTTTTTTATAATTCTATGAACTCTATCAACTCTACACATTTATACCTATTTTTAAATGAAGAAACAATTGTACTGTTTTGCGTATCACTTACGTTAGTGTAACTATGTTACGTAGTGATACGTAAAATAGTACAAGTGTTTATTTTATTTAAAAATAGGAATATTTGTAAGTTTTTCCAAGCGTCGAGGATGGAAAATATCAAATACATTTATACCTTATGTATAAATATTTTGTTAACATTATATACCTACTTACTTATTTGGAATAGGTGTCTTAGGGAATTTCATATAAAATTAGTGTAGGTACACATTTGAAGAAGTTTCGCAGTTAAAAAATAAAAATAGATGCTTTTAATGTCTTGACACTTAATGTAGATAAAAATACATTACATACATGCATACATTTAATACATACAAACAAAAAAATTGAAATGCATGTTAATTTCAAAATTGTATTATATTATTGTCTGTATGTTCATTTTTTATGTGGGAGATCATTGAACAAGCACACAAGTTTTCAGATTATAAAAGACAACCGTGCTTTGTCGAACCCATAGACGTTATAGGTGCGTCGCTGTCCTGTGGCTGGCATGTAAGGCCAATTGTGCAAGTCTACTGGTACCCTCTTCTCCAGGCCGGAACATGGAAGAGTTATTATGTCTCTTAAAAGTCAATTTCATCACCGGACCGCTAGATCACAGATCACTTTAAAATTAATGAAACATAATACCAATGGTACTGAATACACTAGGAAATAATATGAATGAACGAATGAATACACTTTATTATGCACTAAAATTTACAAAAAAAAATACACACTTTTTCACTTTTAATAATATTTAACTTAGGTGCACAAAGCCGGTCTTATCGCTTCAGAGCGATCTCTGCCAGACTACCTTATGATATATTATATGTATAGTGTCAAGTTAAACGGGTTTATAAGCAGGTAAGTTGAACTGCATAGTGTTCAACTTACGCGAATTTATCATCGGGGTAAGTACCCAGATGATGCGTTAATTATACGTTGCGGTGCGTTGAACTACCATATGTGTCCCTACATTAGTTCGCCGCGTGGGCTGTCAGACGTCTGCGAGGAAATGAAGTCAACAAACTACATTAAGGTCCCTCCCTTAAAGTGGATTTGCATTAAATCTAATACTAGCAGTTCCCGGCGGCATCTCCCACACCTACAATGTATACCTCTAAGGAATCTTATTGGAATTTATGAGAACTCGTACACCTTTTGATGTTTCCAATATTTAGATGTTTCTTTTCCACAGATTGCTTCCATATGTTTCTAATTTTTTTTATGATATTAGGCGATGAACAAGCATACGGCTTTCCTCATGATAAGAGATAATCATGGCCTATAGTCACCATAGAAGTGCCGTCGCTAGGGTGTTAGGCTTAATGTGCAAATCTACGCTATTAGCTACTCTAGCCTCCCAGCCGAAAATGATACTCATCGTGGCAGCAAGCATAGTTAAAGCGGTGGATCTCAACCCAAGCAATTTTTGCAGAGCAGGTTCAAGTTACATGAAGAAAAAATGGAGAAAATTGCAGGAAAAACACAAGAAATATATTTCAATTTTTCCGGTTTCAAGTGGTACTAAGTTCATCAGGTCGCCTAATGTAATCAATACATATTGGAAATATAAAAGCATTTATGGTAGTTGCCTATATGTATATTAAAATTTTCCCCCCTGTTTGTCCAGGCTCCTTTGCAGAATAGACCATCTGCCTTCTTGCCAGGCAGCTCGTAAAAGGCGAGCATAGGCTTATCGTCTGACTAGGTGGTAGAGTTTCGCAGCGACTCACCCGGATTGCTACCACCGCCCTACCTATTCCGCCATAACGTCATGACGTGTTCCGGTTCGGAGGATAAGGTAGCCGGTAAACTGACTTTTGCTCGAGGTCTAACATCCCGGCCTCAGGTTGGCAACGCAACATTACCACCTTTAGTGTCTCTAGGCGGCGTTAATTTCTTACCATCAGGTAATCCGTCTGTTTGTTTTGTTTTGTTTCATTGGATATCCATACCTAAATGAATCACAAAAATTCTTTTTTTTGTAAAACTTGCACAAAAAGGCAGTCCAGGCAAATGAGAGTTCGTGTTGCTTGAACAATAAGAATAAGAAGTTACATTAATATGTACTGTTTTGTAAGAATAAATTGTTTAAATAATATGTTCATTACTTTAATATTAATTATTTTAGAATATTTATTAATTTATTATTATACTTATTTTATTGTTATTATGTTTAAGTTATTTACTTAGATATATTTATATTTGATATTTTCCATCGTCGGAGCTTTGTAAAACTTGTACAAACAAAGAAACACTTGTACTGTTTTACATAACACTTATATAACAACACATCAAAAATATTGTTTAGTAGTTTAAGTTTTTAGCCCTGATGACTGATGGCTGTATAAACGAAACCGGTAGGCTATTTACAAAGTAATAAATTATAAGTGAAACAGTATAAGTGAATACGTAAAACAGTACAAGTGTTTCTTTGTTTAAAAATATGAATATTAGGTATATTTATTTATTGTACTTTATGCCTACCACGTTTTATGATTATCGCCTCTGTGGTCTAGCTAGCTAGCTAGTTCGATTTCCGAGTCGGGCAACAAAAAAAATGAGGTTTTTCCAATTTTCCAAAAACACAAAAAGTGTTGCTCGGGATTGAATGTATGCCCGGCAGGCTATAGATTTGTCACCTATCACATTGCGGGACTTAGTGTCTTCGGCTAGTCGTGGGGGCCTTGGTTGTGCCTCTGCCCATCTCTTCGGGGATATGGGAGTGAAGATACTTACTCACTTTTTTTACTTAGTCTGGAAGAAATATATTCACCTAAAGATAAACCCACCTTTTGTTCGTTTATGTTCATCACTGTCCATTTTTTCGTCTAAAAATTGTGTACAACAAGGAATTAAACAAATAAAACTACTAAAAGGTTCCCTAAACCGATGTATTCGTTAAATATTGCAAAGATTATATATATGTAGGCACAAATCAGGTATGTGGTTATTATTTAGCAAAACTGATAAAGATGGTCGTAATTTTTTCACAATTATTGAATTTAGTGTAAATTATGAGTAAAATTAGTTACTTTAGGTGGAAATTAGTATAACTTTGTTTAGTGAAAGTGCACAAATGAAATGATCATAAACAAATTAGTGTATCGTGAATTTACTCGCTGCCGCCAAATCTAAAAAAGTGAGCTTGTGTAAAGTGACCACCACTATACTCAAGACCCTGACGTGACTTTGCAAATAGTGACCAATAACTGTATAAGAATAATTAATACGGAAAACTTGTGACTAATGACGAAATAATTAATCGGAAGACGTGGCAGCATGGCCTAAAGGTTTTAGCCGGCCCCAGAAAGGGGCAAATTAAGTTTAAAAAAAAGAAAATGACACAACGATTTACGGAATTTAAAATATACATTTCATTGTTGACCTGTATTTAAAGCCAAATAAATTGGTATTTAGTAATATGTGATACGTATAAAAACGTGGGAGTCGCCCGTTTTGGTAAAACATGTTTTAAAAGGTTTCAAGGCGCATTGGTTGTTCAATGTTATGAAAGTATAAGGAAAATCTGACAATGTTGCCTTTGATAATCTGATCTAACTTGTTTGTGACTAATTCATTCTCTACCTTACCTACCTATAGTAGAGGAGACCGTGGGAGATCGACCTTCACCGACCTGATCACCAGATGAGACATATTTTTATCAAATATAATTTATAAACAAATATACCTATAATTACTTGCCTATCTGAAAGTGCTCATGGCTATTTTTAATTAAATTAACTTTAATCGATGTTTTACATCACTTTCATTCTTTTGATAACCAAATTAATTTTATTTCACTGTTAGTTTTTAACACACAGAATATGCCTCATTAGGCTTGCCTACTCATTTTTGTGTATCTACTACCTGGCAAACAGATGTGAACAGGTAAGTCAATATAGGTGACTCCATCGTTCTGCTAACTTATCGAAAGTTATATCAAATTTTAGATTTTTTTTGTTACATAATCAGTCATATATAGACTTGCCTGCAAAAAATCATACTCAAAGCTTAAATAATTTAATTAAAAATAGCCATGAGCACTTTCAGATAGTCAAGTAACTATAGGCGTATTTGTTTATAAATTATATTCGATAAAAATATGTTTCATCTGGTTATCAGATCGGTGAAGGTCGATCTCCCACGATATCCAGTACAAAAATCCAGTAATCCAGGTACTAATGCATTATAATAAAACTTTTAATGTATTAAATACCTTTTTTCTATGGTTAGTGTCATTTTGTCTACGAATGTAAAATAAGGCAAAAGATACATTTTTTAAAAAGATTTTTATCTTATTACGCCGAAGAAGTAAAACTTCTAACGCGTGTACATAAGGACACACACAATTTTTTTTCTGTCCTGTAGCTGGGATATTAGGCCTTTTGGAATAGTCTAATTAATAGCAACTCTATCGTCCGGCTCAGAACATCACTCCATCACATGGCAGCAGAATCTTGTAAAGCAACGTTTCGCAAAGTGGGGTACGCGAACACCTAGGGGTTCGCCATTCGACGGCAAAGGGTACGCTACAAAATATACGTTATGGTGCTATGATGATTGGCAAGTGACAGGCACGTTCGTTGCATATGGTGGCGCTAAATACAGAAATTGACTTGATGCGAAGTCAGAATTAAAGTTAAAATTATCCAAGACCACTCCTAAAATTGACAGAAAAGAAGCACACCCATCACATTAATGGTAGTAAAAAATAATAATAATATTTTTTTATAGGGGTTCGCTGTAACATAGAATCTTTAACAGGGGTACGTAAAGCTAAAAGTTTGAGAAACCCTGTTGTAAAGTGATCGATCCCTAAGCGGTAATGACCTACTTCACTCATGCTTGCTTCTAGCGAGTTATTTTACACTGGGGATCCGGACTAAAAAGTAAAAAAAATTAAAACGATAAATGTTGTAATATAAGTCCAACAAATAAGAATATTTTTTATTACTTAATATGACATACTGATTTTTCTAAATATACTTTATCCTACTTTAGAAAGGAGAGGTTAAATGTTTGTCTTATTTTTTGTGTATGTTAATTGCTTTTCCCGCCAATTGTCGGACAATTTTAAAAAAACATTTTTTATTTGAAAGAGAGCACTTTTAAGATTCTATTGCTGCCAAGACTGGATCTAATGAATATTGAAATCGAAGTCGTTTTTTACTGATAAAACAACAAACAAGCATACAACTCATCCGATGAGAGTTAAAAATGAAAATTTAATATGACAACACCATACTACGAAAAGTTCCGTCAGGAGTAGATTATGGTAAGAGGTAAAGTCGTTTTATCCTGTTAGTCACAAATTGTATAATAATATACATTGTTATTATCTCTGAATTGTTTATAAATTTTGATCACCACGTAAATGATTTCTCGATTCCCACTACAAATAGTTGTTCATTGTTTACAAAATGGAAACATGTAAAACTGTAAACTGTAAAGTTACGTAATAAACTGAACAACGTTTACAAGATCTTAACAAATGTGACCATACCAATGTATAGAATACAGGTTTACGTAATATTTATGTTCTAATTGTGTTGCCAGATATAGAAAACAAAATATTCTTATGTAATTAATTTATATTTTTTTAAACGGACTGTACGGTTCTCCAGTTTATTTAGCATACTGTGCCAAAATGGTGATTAAATTTTATTAATCATAAAAAAGTATCTTCACTCCCATATCCCCGAAAAGATGGGTTAAGACACGACTAGCCAAAGACACTAAGTCCCACAAAATGATAGGTGTCAAGCTTATCGCCATCCGGGTGCATACTCTATCCCGCAACCTCAAGAAATCAAGTCCAACGCTGGACCGCTACATAACAGGAATGTTAATCTAAAAAATAATTGGAGTTTTGGCGCCATCGTCGTAGAAGATGGTCGTACTTTTTTTTTAATTTTTGAACTTCTTTTAAATTATGAGTAAAATTAGTTAAAGGTGGCAATTAGTTAAATTTACTTCAGATAAAGAGCACCAATGAAATATTTATAATTAAAATAGTGTATCGTGTATTTCAAATCTTCATAAATGAGTTTGAGTAACGAGGCTACCGCTTTACTCAAGGAAGACGTGGCAGCATTGCCTAAAGTTTTAGCCGGCCTCAGAAAGAGGTAAATTACTGCCATTGTAGCTAACTCACTAATCCGGAGTTTTGGCGCCATCGAGAGAAAAGACGGTCGAAGTTTTTTCATAATTATTGAGCATCGTGTTTACATTGAGTGAAATTAGGCAACTTTGGTGTCATTTTTTTACAATTTTGTTCAGTGAAAATGCACAAATGAAATAATCATGAAGAAATTAGCATATCCAGTATTTCTTCGTTGCCGCCAAATCTCCCAAAGTGAGCTTGTGTAAAGTAACCCCCGCTCTACTCAAGACCCTGACGTGACTTTGTAAATATTGACTAATGACTGTATAAGAATCAATTGATATGGGCGACAGACATGTGTCTAATGACTGTATAAGAATTAATTAGGAAGACACCGTGCTTTATCCAACACGTAGATATTGGCGAAATCAAACTACGCATGATAGTTGTAAAAGCCATAAAAGGAAAAGAAGAAGAATATGGAAGACGTGGCAGCATGGCCTAAATGTTTTAGCCGGCCCCAGAAAGGGGCAAATTAACCTAAAAAAAGAAAAAACTCACGTAATACTTAATGATACTGTTCACAGACAAGTCATAACAATACTCATCTTTATCAGTGATTCTAAGAAACTTATCAAAGTAAGATCTACAACGACCTTACGATTGCATTCCGCCAAAATCCATTTTTTTCAGGAGTTATCAGATTAGATTAATTTATTTTTTTAGGTTAAGACAACGACGAATAAATTATTGATAAATTATTTTATACAAAAATATATTCAGACGCTGCCAAATAATATTGCCGTTTTAGGATTCTGTAACCAATTAATGGTATAAAAACAAAACCTTTATGGACTCGATCCGTCTTTGCATCCTTAAATGTTTTTTTTTAAGTGAAACTTCTTTAGAATCGTTGTGATTTCAAAACGGGTGCAACGGAAAAACGACAGGTAAGAGACACAAATAGGTATACATATATTCATCTCATTCTTTTGCAGGTAAGAGACACAAATATAATATATTCATGTCATTCTTTTGTCGATTTACTGAATTTTCACTTCTATCGTGTGTGAATCTCACACACACCTTTTTTTATTTCAGGAATATGTTCATGGGCATAGAGAGGTAGGAGCAGAGGGGAGGGGGCATTAAAACAATATACCAAACATAGAGTTTTCATAGTCTACCCTCCTCTATACAAAATCTTTGCTACGCCCTTGTATATGTGTTTTAAGAAGTAGTTACAAAGATATTTAAGCATCGTAACGTATTCCTTAATTTTGTGTGCAAAGATTGAATTAATATTTTTATAAATGAAATATTTTTATATATTTTAATATTTAATATGTATTACCAGCTTCAAAGCTGATACCACAACCACTCTATTTTGAAAATATTAGGACACGATGTTGAAACTTTATCGATAATATATGTATTCCGCAAAACGCTTTACTATTATTATTTAACAACTAGCCGACCCGGCGAACTTCGCAACGTTTGACATTACTGTTACTAGCAGTTTATATGGATAAAACTGAAGTGTGGTTTGTCTCACCTTCCTTACAGTTTCCCGGTTTTTCTCTTCATATGATCCTTCTCCTAAAAATAACTTATTTATAAACTTAATCTTTTCTTTCGGGCGGGATGCGATGACCACGCGAAGTGGTGATTCCTTTTTATATAAATAAAAGGTTTAGGAAAAAGAATGGATAGGGTTGCTGCCCCTAGGTATACAATTCGAAAAAATATTTCATAAAATCTTGTCATGCGACTATTTTTGACGAATTACAAAAAAGGTCCCAAATTTCAAACCTTTTTTTTATTTGAAAGTGCGTTCCGAGGTGGTTTCAATGCTAATGACGTGAATCCTTCAAAGAAAACTTCTTATAGAACAAATTTGAAAAAACGGGTTTGTCAGCTTCCCTTTTGTATTTATGCCGGCGCACACATTTACGACAAAACAGTCTATCGTTTGTCTTAAAAACTGTCGTGACTTCAATGTGCGCTCAGCCTAAGACTACCTCAAGTGAAACACCCGATTCCAATTTCCAATTACCATGAGATGATGGTAAGACACAACAGTGGCTTCTAGACACAAAAGCTGTAAGGCAGTGGTACTAATACTTTTTGCTGTGAAGATCGACTTGAGAAAAAGTTAAGGGTTTAAGATCGACAGCTTTATTTTTATGTATTTTTTTTATTATCATTAGTAATCCCCCCGTGTTGGTTCGGGCTCCTTTGTAGAATAGACCATCTGCCTTCCTGTGCCAGGCAGCTCGTATAAGGCGAGCACAGGCTTGCCGTCACTAGCATCGTGATATCTGACTAGGTTGTAGAGTTTCGCAGCGACTCACCTGGATTGGTACCACCGCCTTACCTATTCCTGCCGCCATAACGTCATGACGTGTTCCGGTTCGGAGGGTAAGGTAGCCGGTAAACTTACTTTTGCTCGAGGCCTAACATCCCGGTCTCTGGTTGGCAACGCACCATTACCACCTTTCGTGTCTCTAGGCGGCGGCAATTTCTTACCATCAGGAAATCTGTCTGCTTGTTTGCCTTCCAATGTCATAAAAAAAAGTAATAATAACACTTATTTATATTATCATTGATTTTTATGTTGTAATCATAAGTAATTATTAGTAGTATTACATAGTTTCTTACTATTTACACATATTTGTACATAAAAAAATATTCGAAATTCGAAAATAAAATCTTGTTGGTACTACGCGTAACTACCTTCACCTCTAAGATCGACCGTCGAACCTCTCGTGATCGACCGTTTGGGCACCACTGCTGTAAGGTATTACCAATAAGAGCCAGTTTTAAATTTGTCCTTTATTCATACCTAAACTACTATAGACTGGCAAAACCGCACAAACTGCTGGACCATGACAAAGTTATGCAAGTAAGTATCTTCACGCCCATTTTTCCGAAGAGGTAGGCAGAGGCACAACCAGGGCACCCACAACTAGCCGAAGACACTAAGTCCCACAATGTGATAGGTGGTAAGCCTGTCGCCAACCGGGCACATTTCCAATCCTGAGCAACATTTTTTATTAGAAAATTGGAAAAACCCAATTTTGGATGGATTCGAACCCGGGACCTCGTGCAGTCAAGTCCAACAACTGAACCACTAGACCACAGAGGCGATTAAATGTTATGCGCAATTTAAAACCCCGATACACAAAGTGCATTTCCAAAGGTAATATTTAAAGACAAAAGCGACGTGGTGTACCATTTGAAGCGTGGAGATACGCACCTGTCGGCACGCTCTGGTGGTTACCAGCCCACGCGAGACATGCTTCCACCGCTGAACCATTGATAGCCCCTTTGTGTTCTGAAATATCTAACTTTCAACCTATTTTTACCCGGCTAGGTAAGGTTTCGTATCGAACTGCGCGTCCATTTAAATTTAATCAAAGGAAATTGTCTCCGTGGTTAAGCGCTCTGGTGACGGAAAATTATTATTATATTGCGTTTGCGGTCTAATAGTCCAGCGTTGGACTTGAATTCTGAAGTTTCGGGTTCGAATCCTGGGTTGGGCAACAAAAAAAATGAAAATGAGTATTTTATATTATCGCCTCTGTGGTCTAGCGGTTCAGTTGTTGGACTTGACTGCACGAGGTCCTGGGTCCAAATCCCGGGTCGGGCAACAAAAAGAAAATTGTTTTTTTTCAAATTTTCTAATTTAAAAATAAGTTGCTCGAGATTGGATTGGCCCGGTTGGCGATAGGCTTGCCACCTATCACATTGTGGGACTTAGTGTCTTCTGCAGATATTATTTTTTTTTAATAACGTTGTGTTGAGTTGAGTCCGAGACCCCATTCCAGTTAATACCTAAATTGTACCAACGAACAACAGAGGATCCTCTAAACATCCAAAACTGTCTGTATTAAGAAAAAAACGCATTCCTAACAAAAAAATATCAGCGGGCTAAATTTTATTTTGTCGGTTTGTCGTTTCACTTTTCTTGTGAAAATTACTAAACGGATTTTTACCAAATTTAGTACTCGTACAATAACAAATTATAGTCCGTTTTTTTATGATATTGGAAGGCAAACAAGCAGACGGATTTCTAGATGGTAAGAAATTCACGCCGCCTAGAGACACCAAAGGTGGTAATGTTGCGTTGTCAACCTGGGGCCGGGATGTTAGGCCTCGAACAAAAATAAGTTTACCTGCTACCTTACCCTCCGAACCAGAACACGTCATGACGTTATGGCGGCAGGAATAGGTAAGGCGGTGGTACCAATCCGGGCGAGTCACTGGTAAACTCTACCACCTAGTCAGAATTCACGGTGTTGGTGACGGTGGGTCTTTGCTCGCCTTTAACGAACTGCCTGGCAAGGAAGGCAGATGGTCTATTCTACAAAGGAGCCCGGACGAACACGGTGAAATCTAAGAGTCGGAGTAAAGATTTACAATAAAATTTTGCAGTAAGTTAAGTTTACTTGTGTAGCTGGCCTAGACGTGTCCACGACTATATGTTCCGGTAAATAGTTTCCATTCTGACCTTTCTTTTCCACGATACCTGAATTATTGTGAAGATACTTTTTTTTAATGGAGTCATTAAATTACAAGGTTTACATGAATATCGACAAAGTTTATCTCCATCCGTGCGAAGCTGGGACTGGCTGATAGTAGGTTAAAAAAACATTTCACCCATTCTATCTCCAGTAGTCACACTAACATATTCCAGACCCTGCCACGGTATTTGTTTGGTCAGCTGCTGTGTGCTCAATCTATTGAAAAGGACACCTCGCTCCGAATCTTTTCAAAGTATTATCACCTTCCTACCAAAACTAGCCAAGTTTTTCTATAAGACACTGTTGTGTCAAGTATCACAATTGGTTAAGGAGACGATAGGAGATAGGAGACGACGATTTCCTGATGGTAAGAAATTACCGCCGCCTAGAGACACCAAAGTTGGTAATGGTGCGTTGCCAACCTGAGGCCGGGATGTTAGGCCTCGAACAAAAGTATGTTTGCCGGTTACCTTACCCTCCCAACCGGAACACATCATGACGTTATGGCGGCAGGATTAGGTAAGGCGGTGGTACCAATCCGGGTGAGTCGCTGCGAAACTCTACCTAGAAATATGATGAAATAAAGAATATTACATACCTAGATACAAGATACAAGTGAAAAACATAACTTTTCCTTTTGTAGTCGTGTAAAAAGCGATACTTACATTACTATCTTTTAAAAATTTTAGGCATGCAATAGGCCTGGATAATTTACTCTTATTTCTAATCATTTATAACTAGCTGTCCCTGCGAACTTCGTTTCATCTGTTCTGTTTGTATGGGAAAAATAAAATATTGATTTTTCCATTTTCCGTAAAACTTTCCCACTTTTTCTCTTCATAAGAACATTCTCCTGACAATAACTTACACAACAAAAAAAAATATCCAAATCGTGAACCGATAGCCACTCGGAAGTTATGCTCTTACAAACACATTTTTCAATTTTTTTTATATCATGAGATTTTAAAAATAAATTTTACTCTAATAAAATCACATCCAATGCGTTGATAAATACCCAAAAATAAAAAAAATACTTTAATACCCTCATTAATTTCTAAATACATAAAAATAGTAATTACAAGATGTATAATTCACACTAAAACAATCCACTTAATACATAATATTCTGTCTCTGTAATAATTAACATAAATAATTTAAACGCAGTAAAACTGCAAACAACCGACTTCAAATTTGGAACATATGTGGTTTTCTCATGCTAATGCAGACCTGGACCAAATTATAATGGGACCACCGCGGGAGTACAGGCTTTCAATTAAAAAAACAATTTTGAAAATCCGTCCACAAACACCGGAATTATCGAGTAACATACATACAAAAAAAACATACGGGTCGAATTGAGAACCTCCTTTTTTTCGTCGGTTGAAAATGTTGGAAACGTTTATACAAGTTCGGATGTTCCCTGCGCTACCCATAACTAATCGACCAATGGCCCTTGCTGAAGAGTTCAACGCGTCGGACCACCGTTTGGTGTTCGTCAGTTACTACGCAACGCGTGCGATATAAATATCGTACGAGCATTTTTACGGCTTTACGCTTTACAAATGTTAACGTAATTTTGATTTGTTTCCATTTTTACTGATTTACGTTTTCCGAAAGTCATGCGTAATTTACATTTGTTTGCATTTCTACCGTTTTCCGCTTTTCAAATATTCTATTTTATTTTCATTTGTGTACATTCTAAAGATTTTACGCTTTACCAAAGTCTTCTTTGCAGTGATGTTTATTTTTTTTACCGTTTTACGCACGTTTTCTAACTGTGTTTTCTTACGTTATTTGTATTTGTTTATTTTTCAACAGTTTTCTACTTTTGTAGATTCTCGTGTGACTTTCACTTGTGTATACAAATAACTAAAATTAACTTTTTTATGAAATAGTTCAAGGGTACTGAGAGCATTTGTCATCAAATATTTTTTTAGAATTTCATGTTATGACAAAACAATTCGACTTAAGTATTTTCATCTGGTTTTTAATTATTAAAAGTCAGGGTTTTTAATCGAATTTTAAGCCAAGTTTTATAGAAATTGGTCAAGTGTGAATAGATTTATTAAGAATATGTCATATTTAGATACTACACTCGTACGTTTGCGTAAAATTGGTAGTTACATTCCATTCACAAGTTTATTTGCACAGGTTTTTACACATTTAATAGCACATCTCTATTGTTTTTCTGCGTTCTAGTGTGTGCGTCTGTGAAGTATATGTTCGAAGAAGTGTTGAACTTTCGTATAATTTCAATGACAATGGTGGTAATTCTGCTGTTTACAAACTAAACTTATTTTAGATGCATGCTATCATTCTCAAATAAAACAAAAACAA
The DNA here is from genome assembly GCA_002245505.1 of Calephelis nemesis. NCBI lineage: Eukaryota > Metazoa > Arthropoda > Insecta > Lepidoptera > Riodinidae > Calephelis > Calephelis nemesis. The sequence continues at coordinate 105,996 of NJDD01001180.1, read as the reverse complement.
AAGAGATGGGACGTTTTAGACACGTCAGATTAGTCCGAACATGTCAAATCGCGATGTTTTTAATCGACGTTTTCCGAGTAGTAGTTTAAACGTCTGTAGAAATGACGTATACGGTCTAATTTGACAGCGTTAAAAGTGATTTGTCTCTTTCTGTTTCTTTCGTTGAAAAAAGACAGCGATAACTTAAAATTAGTTTAGTGAGTGCGCAACAAAATTACCACCATTGAAAAAAAGCGTTCTTATTTTTTAACCTTTTTTGAAGACTAATGTTGTAGCTAAAGTCGCGGTTTTTACAACTACACTGGACTTTGTGGATGAACACAGTACTAATACTTAGATGAAAAGGATTGTTTCCTACAACGTCAGCAACAAGGACTGTCTCCTGGGAGACTAACCTCAGCTTATTGCTACGTTCTTTCTTTCTTTCTTCGAACCACTTTTTCCGTCAAGGGTGATAAAAAAATAAAGGCGTTGAACATGTTTTAACCTACCTTTTATTTTATAACTAGCTGTCCCGGCGAACTTCGTTCCACCCGTTCAGTGTGTATGGGAAAGGGTAAAATATTGTTTTTCTTAGTTTTCTCGCAAGTTTTTTCCTTTTCATTATCTTTTAAACCTTCCCTGGACTTAAACAAATAATTCAAAAACAAAATTAGCGAAATCGGTTCAGCCGTTCTCGAGTTTTAGCGAGACTAACGAACAGAAATAGATTTTTATATATATAGATTAAGATTTCATCTCTTGCTATATGTCCAAAAATGAGTGTGATATAATTTTATCTTGTAAGAACATTAGCATTCATAATATGTATTAAGGTAGCCAAGTATAGACTTGCGGTTCACGTTAAGTGGTCATACATAATGCTGCCTCTTTCTATTGTCCCGGGCACGATTCTTAAGATAAGCTCAAAAAAGGCTAGGGCGGTCCTAGAAAACAAATGATGCGATTATAATACCACTTCGAAAGATACACTGAACAAAGCTTTTACTTAAAATAATATGCGTTTAAGACCTTTGTATTATTATCAGTTGTGTATTATTCAGACTAAACAACCTGCAGTAAAAATACCGTTATCTCACCGAATATTTATACGTCCCTACAGTGTTTCATTTCCATGAATATAATGTTTAATTTGCATATCGGGTTCGATTCACGGGTCGGGCAACAAAAAATATAAGATGTGTATTTTTAATGCTCAAAACAATAAAGTTGCCCCGGATTGGTTGCGTGCCCGGTTGCAATAGGTTCGCCACCTATCACATTGTGGGACTATTACTATCGCATCTGTGGTATAGCGGTCCAGGTGTTGGATTTGACTGCATGAGGTCCCGGGTTCGATTCTCGGGTTGGGCAACAAAAAGAAAATTTGTGTTTTCAATTTTCTAATAAAAAAAATGTTACTGCGGATTGTATATGTTTTCGATACCACCGCCTTAACTATTTCTGCCGCCATAACGTCAGTGCTTGCCGTTGACATGCTCCGGTTCGGAGGATAAAGTAGCCGGTAAACTTACGTTTGCTCAAGGCCTGACATCCTGGCCTCACGTTGGCAGCGCACCATTACCACCTTTGATGTCTCTAGGTGGCGTGACTTTCTTACCATCAGGAAATCCGTCTGCTTGTTGGCCTTCCAATGGCATTTAAAAAAAGAGAAAAAGAGATTCATTTGTATATAGTATATTTATTTATTTTATGATATTCGAAGGCAAACAAGCATACGTATTTCCTGATGATAAGAAATTCACGTCGCCTAGAGACACCAAAGGTGGTAATAGTGCGTTGCCAACCTGAGGCCGGAATGTTAATCCTCGAACAAAAGTAAGTTTACAGGCTATCTTACCCTCCGAACCGGAACACGTCGTGACGTTATGGACAGGAATAAGTAAAGCGGTGGTACCAATCCGGGTGAGTCGCTGCGAAACTCCACCACCTAGTCAGATGTCACGGTGTTAGTAACGGTAAGCCTATGCTCGCCTCTTACGAGCTGTCTGGCAAAAAGGCAGATGGTCTATTCTGCAAAGGAGCCCGGACCAACACGGGTAAATATGAGAGTCGGAGTTAAGATTTACAGTAAAATTTGCAGTAAGTTAAGTTTACTTGTGTAGGTGGCGTAGTCGTGTCCGCGGCTGTTTGTTCAGGTAAGTAGTTTCCATTCGGACCTTTCTATTCCACGATACCTGAATTATTGATCATTTCACTACCACGTGATAGCTTAGTCGAATCACCTAGACCTAGGGTTGTTCATCATCTATATATATAAAAATTAAACCCGTTTTTCTTGGTCCCGGCATCACGCATGAATGGCTGCACCGATTTCACTAATTCTTTTTTTGTTGTATTTGTCATTATTAGGAGAAGGTTCTTACGGAAAAAAATATTAAGAAAATCTCTCAGAAATATTGAAAAATATACATTTAATTTTGCAGTTCAAATTGAATAGGTACTCATACGTAAGATAGCTGTCAGCTATACAAAATAAAGTAGTTTCTACTATTCTTCTATCATTCTATTATTGCTACGCTAAGGCGGTACGAAGTTCGCCGGGTCAGCTAGTAGTTTATAATGCTACGAGTAGTTTTGGCAAATATACTTTATATTTTTGTTTACAACTAAATATGAAAATTCTTATCATTACTTGCTATTACTTATTATTAATTTCAATACCTACTTTTTAACATACCTTGAAAAAAGAAGGTTAAATTTGAACGTTTTCAAAATGAATAGGACCACAATATTAGTTAGATTAAAATTACAAGATGGGCGATATACATTTCAAATCAATAAGAGTAAAAGAGATGCACAGACAATTAACTAATAATGATAAAAAAAATCAGAGAAATGACAATTTACAACTACTTAATTACAACTTAACTACATGTGATAACTTTTTTAAAAATAGTTCTTCTTTACCTTTGGTTTCTGAGCTTCAGCTTTCACTGGGTAAATATTTTAAGTCCATCAGAATCTGAAGTAGCGAAAACAGAGAATCAAAACTTTAATTAAACAAAATCAATTGTTTGTTTATTGAAATACTTTTTATCGTCAAACAAACATTGACAAAAAATTAAAGATAGCAAAAAAATTGTTAGAACATTATGTTGAAATTACACTAAAATACGTTTTTGAAGTAATGAAAAGAGCATAACAAATCTTTTCTTCCAAATAATTTCCTTTTTTCTATTCAAACCATTTTATACTTTTTTTATTAAAAGTTTACAAAACGTTGGCAGCCCTATCGTGTTACCCTAAGTGGATGTTATCAATATGCTATATTGACAGGATCTACCTACTTACTTAAATAAATTAGATAACGTACACAACTAAGGCTGGATTTTACCGCCGAATTTAAACGAGATTAACGTAAAAACGCATTTAGTCAAATGTCAAGAATATCAATAATGTCAATATTAATGTTAAAGATATTTTGGTTATTTTAAATATTTAATTATTAAACTATTTGAAGGGGTAAATATATCATCTGACTAGGTGGTAAAGTTTCGCAGCGACTCACCCGGATTGGTACCACCGCCTTACCTATTCCTGCCGCCATAACGTCATGACGTGTTCCGGTTCGGAGGGTAAGGTAGCCGGTAAACTTTTTTTTGCTCGAGGCCTAACATCCTGACCTCAGGTTGGCAACGCACCATTACCACCTTTGATGTCTAGGCGGCGTGAATTTCTTACCATCAGGAAATCCGTCTGCTTGTTTGCCTTCCAATATCATAAAAAAACAGGTATTTGAAATCATTTATACTGAACTTAGTTATACTACAGTCGGATTTTAATATGATCAGTGAAATCAGCCCTAAATTCACAAGACTAACGCGAGGCTTGCGCTCGATTTCCGACGAGGGCAGGCATTTGTGTAATAAACATATATTGTGTCTGTGATTCCGGTTCTGGGTGTTTCATTACATTTAGGTATTTCTAGAGTAGAGTATCTTCACACCCATATCCCCGAAGAGGTAGGCAGAAGCACAACCAGGGCACCTACGACTAGCCGAAGACACTAAGTTCCACAATGTGATTGGTGGCAAGCCTATCGCCAACCGGGCACAGATCTAATCCCGAGCAATATTTTTTTTTTATTTAGAAAATTGGAAAAACCAAATTTTATTTTTGTTGCCCGACCCGGGATTCGAACCCGGGACCTCATGAAGTCCTGAACCTGAACCGCTAGACCACAGAGGCGATGGGTATTTCTATATTTATGAATATCGCTGATGTAAGAATATATAAATAAATATCAATATATTTTCTGTACCAGTTACAGAAATTGAATTGAATCTAAATAGATACCAGAATAAATTTAATAAACACCCAGACCCGGAAATGCAGACACCTAAATTTTCATCACACAAGCGCCTGCCCCGTCGGGAATCGAACCCGAGCCTCGCGGTTGGTCAGTTTAGTTAGGCGTGTGTCCTAGCCACTCGACCAACGAGGCGGTCAAAATGTAATTTGCTTACTTTGGGGCTATATCAATTTGTGTGATTTGTCCAGGTAGGTATATTTATTTACTTATTGTTTAATTTAAATCAGATTAAAACACGTTAATAAACAGAAAGCAAAGCAAGAAAGTAAGCAAGAACTACCGTTAAGGATGTCAAAATACTGTTATCGATGTGTATCAAACAAGGGAGAGAAAGATTTGACTTTAAATTACAAACAAATATGCAAAGCGTAATTTCATTTAAAACCAGTTGACGAAGCCAAGTGGTACTTGCACTGGCTCTATTTTGAGTGATTTAAGAATACATCTACCTTGAATCTATCAATTAAATAATCATTTTATCGATAGCAAAAATATTTGTTGTTTGCCGTGACTTCGTCTGATTTCCATATAAACTTTGGTCCATATAATAACCCGTTGGAGGTTTATTTTTCAAAAAAATAGACATGTTTGAACTCTTCGCTATCAAATTTAATTAAAATCATTTCAGCAGCTTAACTCTGAAGGATCTTCTGTGAGTGTGTATGTCACTGAACTCCTAGACGACTGGACCGATGTCGATGAAACTTTTTGTATGTGTTCTAGGGAATTCGAGAATGGTTTAGATTCACAATTTGGTCCACTGGAAAATGTTTTTTTAATTAATTTTTTAATAATAAGTAGTTGTTGATTTTAGAATGTTTCACATCGGATCCGACAGACTGCGCTACTGTCTAAGCATTAATGTCAAGCGATACGAAGTTTGCTGGGTCAGCTAGTATTTTTATAATCCTATTAATATTATAAATGCGAAAGTTTGTATGTATGGATGTATGGATGTTTGTTACTCTTTCACGCAAAAACTACAAAGCCGATTACGATGAAATTTGGTATGTAGGTAGCTGAAGACCCAGAATAGCATACAGGCTACTTTTTATCCCGGAGTTCCCGCGGGATTGGGACTTACTGCGGGGCGCAGCTAGTGTTAGTATAAATTATATAAAATCAAAAGCTAACTAATTTAAATTACAAATAATCTCTTGATCCAACATAAAACAACTAAAATTAAAATATACTTACACGTATTATGAAAGAAATAGCGTAATATTTATGCAATTTACTTTTTTCTTTGTTTGTTTTTGTATCTTCACGCCCATATCCCCGAATAGGTTGGCAGAGGCACAACTAGGTACCCACGACTAGCCGAAAACATAAAGTCCCACAATGTGATAGGTGGCAAGCCTATCGCCAACCGGGCACATATCCAATCCCGAGCAACGTATTCTTTATTAGAAAATTGGAAAACGACAATTTTTGTTTTGTTGTTCGTCCCGGGATTCGAACCCGGGACCTCAAGCAGTCAAGTCCAACAACTGAACCGCTAGACCACAGAGGCGATTAACAAAATTTACAATAAATAAATTTAAGTATAAATTAATTAAATTTAGTTTGTTTCTGTGCAAAAGTAATTTGCTTAATCATATTTTTTTTTAATAATCAATTTTTTAATTTAATTAGGACGATCCTGTTACAATATTTTTCAAAATAAAGAAACAAGATAATAAACAAATAATAATTGACTGAGGGAGCGAAACGAGTGAAGGTCTCTATATTGAGATATGGTGGCAGTTGTATGTTTGTTTTTAATGAAATTTGTGGGTGTAAAAGTGTGCTTTTTTTCATGATATTAGAAGGCAAACAAGCAGACGGATTTCCTGGTGGTAAGAAATTTACGCTGCCTAGAAACACCAAAGCTGGTAATGGTGCGTTGCCAACCTGAGGCCGGATGTTAGGCCTCGAGCAAAAGTAAGTTTAACGGCTACCTTACCCTCCGAACCGGAACACGTCATGACGTTATGACGGCAGGAATAAGTAAGGCGGTGGTACCAATCCGGGCGAGTCGCTGCTAAACACTACCACCTAGTCAGATGTCACGGTGTTAGTGACGGTAAGCCTATGCTCGCCTTTTACGAGCTGCCTGGCAAAAAGGCAGATGGTCTTTTCTACAAAGAAGCTCGGACCAACAAGGGGAAAAAAACTTGACATAAATTGCCAAGTTCGAACATAAGCAAAATCGATTGGAAGGTTACGGTACGAGGGTGACCAAGGGAGGAAATATCTAAAACATGCAATTTTGGTCTCTTCAAAATGGATTAACATTATTTTTTTACTAGAAATGTCGCGTGAACTAAGTCAATTTTCACAATTATAAGCTTGAATAATAAGCTTCTCAATATGAAGACGCCATTGTAATTTATAATTCAATAAAAACGTTATTTCAGATCAGAATTTTTTTTTATTTGAATGGGACAAAGTCTGTCAAACTCATGATTTGAATTTCAGTAAATGTTATGTCAAAAAATTTAAATATATACCATCTTACCAATAAAACTTAGGCGGCCCGCTGATCTGGTGTGTAATTTCACTTTTACTAACAATAAAAATAACTACATTACAAAAAACAAATTCAAAACTAAAAAGTAAAAAATTATAAAGATTTAATATGAATTATACACTACCTATTATTTATATGTGCCATTTAATTCTAGGTTTGAAGTCGGTGCCGAGCGTTATCCTAGTAATTATATTATAAGTAAGTGTTAAATTGGCTTGGCACCGACTTCAAACCTAAGTAGAAGTAAATAGCACATATAAATAAATATACTATGTTTTATATCAATAATATAATTTTTTTATCATTTTTTACATTTTAGTAGTATTATTCGGTTTTTTTAACGTAGTTACATTTATTTAATACTTTTTAGTTAATTGGTGATATGATTTAATTTAATAAAAATAGACATCGGGATATTCGGGGTCTTAAAAAATACTAATGGGCCTTCCTGAATCAAATTTTTATGGGCACAATTCGAAACTATTCCGCATTAAACAAAAAAGAATTACGTAAATCGGTTCAGAAACCGCGGCGAAATCGGTGTACATACATAAAAAAATACCATCTGAATTGAGAACCTCCTCGTTTTTTTAAACTCAGTTAAAAAATGAAGTTACACACCAAATCAAAGGGCGCGTAACTTCTATTAATAAAGGCATAAGAGTTTAAGTATTTGGGGACCCAAACAATGCGACTTATTTATTTAAGACCGATTTGTAAACAAACTAAGCTCGTAACAACATTCAAATTGCGTTGGCTATTGAACTGACAGCAACTCTACATATCGGTACAATGATGTACAGTGTTTTGAAATAATGTATTCTGAAATTAGATAATAACATTATTATTTAAAAAATTTAGAGATTTCTAGTATAAAAATGTAAATTTAAAATTAATGATTGTTTCCGATTTAAGCTCTACCAGAGCTCTAAAATTGTGTATGTAGTTGTTTTCATACTAAGTACTAAAACCAAAGCAGCCGTCTTATTATTAAAAATAGATTTTAAAAAAGTACTCCAAAGTTTAAACTGGTATTATAAGCTTAATAACACTGTGATACAAACTGCAATATTTGTTTATTATTAAGACCAAAGTTTACAAGGACAGCCGACTCTACCAACCGTGATATCAAGTTATAAACAAAGATTTTTTTACATTAACTTAACATTCTCAACTTAAGGTATCGTACACTTAAACGTGGACTTAACAGTGGCTTTAATAAAACTTAACAGAATTGATTACACATACTTTAATAATCGAAAAAAATACACTGACCACTCAAACAGCATTTCGGTGATTATTAATATGACGATTTTAACGTATTACTAACATCAGAAATCAACAGACTTTTTATCTAATCTTGATTTAAATTAGGTATTCATTGTTGCATGTCATTCTGCTCACGTCATGAAAAAAACCTGAATATTTTTGTACGGATAAATAATTTCCCTCAAAGTATTCAGCAGAATAATTGATCACCTGTTATAAAAATATAAAAAATATTTATTCATTTTTTTTCTCATCTAATTACTATCTATTTTGGCTCTACTTTGGAATTTAAGAAGTGTGCCAGTATTAAAGATCTCTCAATTAACCCCCTCAGAGAGTTTTATTGATCTGGACTTACGTGGTACTTATTTATAAAATGTAGAGTTTATAAAACTCTCTACAAAAATAATTTTAAAATTAGTGACGTCAATCGACTTTACATATCTATCTATATCTAAAATCGTAATTAAAAAATAATTGTCATTGTGTTATTAACGTCATCGAAAAATATCCCATATAAGTATTTATGCATTCTAGAGGCACATAAACGTTTACAAAGTAGCTGCCATTAAAGTGATCGACAGAATTGATTACATAAATATGAATGTAGAGAATGAACACTTTTAGCTGATTGATAACTTTCTTAAAAGTATTCCGGTTGCATCATGAGCTGAGAGTACGGCGCCTCGTGGCCGCCGACGGCTATAGAGCCAACATTCGGTGGCAACGCTCACGCAGGAATTCATTTAGCTGCGATAAGTGTCCGGTTTCAGTCTGGCACGACGAGTGTTAGTTGCACTTACTATTTATTCGTGTGTCGGGCTGGCGCAGGTTCTATGTACGGGGCGCGGGCGACGTGGCCCCGGGGGGCATACTTACTACGTGATTAATCCGCGCCCCCCACCCCGCACCCCGCGGACCCCCCTCGCGTGGGTCGCGGCGGGCGCACCGTACTCGCACCGGGTTTCCTCGTCCCCGCGCCTCATGGCCACTCACTACGCACGGAGCTCCGCGTAGTGCCGCTGTCAGTCGCGCTGCGACCCGCGCCGACGTCGCATCTTTCGTGTCACGTTTCCCATGAAACGTCTATGATATCATTCATGCTAATCTCCGCCCGTTGATTTTCCTGCCGAGTGACCGCAGTGAAATAACGTGTTACGCGAGTGCCGAATGTTCGTGGACATTTTATTCGTGTACTTTTCCATTGGAATCCGAACGCGCCTACGAAACCAGTTCGGAGAGGCGATCGGCGCCTTCGGATGAGATCTCCGTCCGAACGGTTGTGACCCGCGGCTTTGAGATGCTGCGCCCGTGACCGTCTATCGACAGTGCCACGAAACGTAAGGAAACCACGTTCATTCGGTCTTTTATGCTATAAAGCCCAGTGGGCTTCCTATTTGCATGGTGCATACGAGTGGATTTTATTTTCGTCTGGTTGTTGATGTGTGTGTGTTGGCGTGTACGTGTGTGTGCCGCGTTCCGTCCGTACTCCGCCGAGACGGCTACTCCCTGCTGGACTGCTTTATTTAGGTTGTTTCTGAGCGTGTCGGCCGACGACAACACCGCCTGGCGCCCGGCGAGCCGCCCGTCGCTCTACATTTCGTGCGCTCTACCTGCCCGTACCTTGCCGTACTATGTCCTAAGGTCGACATAATAAGTGATTACAATACTTCAACGTCACTGTCATTGAATGAACTCAGGTACACATTATGTAGGACCTTGAATATAAAATAATTTGTGAATCATATTAAAAGTGACACAATACTTGATTAGCATATAATATGAATATCGTTTATTGTTTTTCGAGATGCTATGTATTATGATATGTTTAAACTATGCAGAAAAATAAATGTTAACGGAAAATATTTTTATGAAACCGGTTTTAAAATCGTTTGACCTTCAGTACGTCCTTCTGATTTTGTTCATTCTAAACATAAAATAAGAACACTTTCCATTTATAGCTAAAACTAATTTGATATTTTTTGGTTGCTATTAAAAATTTCTTTATTATGATACATGCTGCAAAATTTATAAAACATAATTTTGAAATTAAGGGAAAGGGAACGTATTTTAAATAAACTGAATGTTTAAACCTCTACATTATTTTATGCCATACTCTTTCTTAGTTTAAAGACTATTGAACTGGAATTAAAACTTCTAAACGTTGTAAATATTTTGACCATTTTTGAAGTAGGTACCAACTAGTATTAAGTAGTAGTAATGATATATTGACAAAAGAGCCCATTAACTATCTGCTAAAATTGTCACATTGACAGAACAAAACATTAAAAGTAATGGAAATATTTACTGCTCTATGTAGATAGGTATTAAAAAGTTTCTCGAATAGTATTTCTAAAGTAAATTAAAATTGTTAAGTGAGGATGACCTCTGATATTACGATTTAAAAAATATTTAACCTTATCTTCATAGAAAAACTAAAACCTTCTTGCTATTTTTATAAAACCAGGCCTGTGCACACGGGCAGATAAAACTATATTACCTATACACATGCGTATCATTTTTTCATCTTGACTACTCAGCTCTTTTTCTCCCTCTCTCTCTATCTCTATCTATATATTAATATGTATCCTACAATAATAGTGGAAGTCTCATAATAAACAATACATTCATAGTCCATACTAATATTACCTGTAAATGCAAAAGTGTATTTGATATTACTTCTCTTTCTTCCTCTCAAATCGCAAGCTGCAACATCGCGATGTCATCTTATAATTTTTGTGTATAGCTACAGTTTTAGGTAGGGATTGACGTAGGCTTTTTTTTATATTGGACGGCAAACAAGCAGACGGATTTCCTGATGGTAAGAAATTCCCGCCGCCTAGAGACACCAAAGGTGGTAATGGTGCGTTGTCAACCTGAGGCCGGGATGTAAGGCCTCGAGCAAAAGTAAGTTTACCGGCTACCTCACCCTCCGAACCGGAACACGTCATGACGTTATAGCGGCAGGAATAGGTAAGGCGGTGGTACAAATCCGGGTGAATTGCTGCGAAACTTTAACACCTAGTCAGATGTCACGGTGTTAGTGACGGTAAGCCTATGCTCGCCTTTTACGAGTTGCCTGGCAGGAAGGAAGTTGATCTGTTCTGCAAAGGAGCCCAGACCAACACGGGGAAAAGGCTACTTTTTATCGCAATATCTAAACGGATTGCGGCGGGAGAGCTGAATAATTTCAACACGCATAGCTGGGGGCAACATTTAGTGATGTATCTCAGTGTGTGTGGTTTCTAAATCTATCATACATTTCTAGTAATGTGACAATGTTCACTCTTATCATTTACTCTCAATAGTAATTAGTGTTCAGAATTAGCACAGGGAGGAAAATTACACGCCGTAGAATCCGCAGTGTCTGTATTGATAAACTTCGACCTAATGCGCTTGGTTTAATATTCATGTAGAGTTATACTGCCTATAGGAGTATTTTATTTTAAACTAGTTGCCGCCCGCGACTCTGTCGCGATGTCGGTCTTCGCCTGATAAAACTGAAAAACTGAAAACTGTTTTTTCTACGTATTTTTCCAGGATGAAAAGTATCCCATTTTATGCCCAGGATAATAAGGTATAATTGTACCATGTTTCATCGAAATCGAACCGTTAGTTTTCACGTGATGCCTGAACATACAGACAGACAGACAGACAAAAAAATTTAATCACATATTTGCGTTTGGTATCGATCCAGTAACGCCCTGCTATTTATTTTTCAATATTTGCAATGTACAGAATTGACCCTTCTACAGATTTATTATATGTATAGAATACATTCCATAGCGAGGGTAAGGTAACTGCTACACTAACACTTCTATCGTAGGATAGCTAGGTCAAGTTATTGCCGTGTTAGGTGCAGGAGAGATGTGTGTGTTAAACGAAAAAATTGTTTATGGTAGTAATAAATACGAATATGGTACGAAATATGCATTTCCTACTTAACAATTTATAATAATGGAAAGGAAGTTTATGGTAGTTACATAACCTCTGAAATAATACTTTATGTTCACTATACTTAAGTTAGAGCTTCTTTTGACTAATTTAAACTTGATTTTGTTATATCGGATAACTTGAAACACATTTCAAATTGACTAATGGCAAATGCTAACGCTAATGCCAAAAACTTATGAAAAAATAGAGCTAATAATTTAACCACCGTAAAGTTGCAAAAAACCGACTCCAATTATTCCATTACTACGTCGCGATTTAATCAATATTTCTTCAAAATATACCGAGATAGTTCTTTTTGGTCTTTCTGAAATTAAATGTCTTATTATGCGCTTGTTATTATAAAACAATGTACCTGGCAACTACTTTCCCACTCTTTCATTTCAAAGTTTTAAAAGTAACAGAGGTTATCCAAAAGGTAATATTTTAAAATTTGGATTACTAGGAAAACATATATTTTAAAGAAGTCAACAAAACAAAGATACAATACGTCATTACATTTGTTAAGACAGTAACTATGAGTACACAAATTTTCTTTATTCCATTATAAACGACTAATATTAAAAAACGAAAACGTCACACTTATTGCGCAAACTCCATAAATGACAAAGAATGCAACGACAAAATCAGACTGTTTTAAAATATCTTTTGTAAAACGTAGTGATCATATTCTCTTGATCTTTTGTACTGAATACACAGTTAAAATAACTGCATAAAATAATGTGATTATTATTAGATTTTAAATTATTTTTTTATTATTATTACTTTCATCTACCAATATGAAAACGTCACAATTATTGCGCAAACTCCGTAGATGATAAAGAATGCAACGACAAAATCGGACTGTTTTAAAATATCTTTTGTACTGAATGCACGGTTACAACAACTGCATAAAATAATATAATCATTCTAACGCCTAGTTTCACTTCATCTACCAAGTATTATCATTATTTTCATCTACCAATATGAAAACGACACATTTATTGCACAAACTCCACAAATGACAAAGAATGCAACGACAAAATCAGACTGCTTTTAAATATCTTTTGAATTATTTTAACGCCTAGTTTTACTTTATCTCACAAGTATTTTTTTTATTTACCAATATGAAAACGTCACATTTATTGCGTAAACTCCATAAAAAAGAATGCAACGATAAAATCAGACTTTTTTAAAATACCTTTCGTGCTGAATACACAGTTATAACAACTGCATAAAATAATAGACTTATTCTAACACCTAGTTTCACTTCATCTACCAAGTATTATCTAGCACTGGTTTTCATACAATCAAGTAATTATTATTATAAAGAGCAAGTTCCGTTACTTAACAAAATTATAAGCGAAGCTGTTCTTGTCTTTAGCGAAAATTAATCTATTTTTTTTCATTGTTTTTGCGTGCGAATTTTATTTCATATTGTGACAGAGTTCTCAGACATAAAAAGATTTTAATCGCTATGCTGTGGTTAAGGTCCAGTGCACACTTATACAAAGTATTTTTAAATTTCCTGCGAATCTGCGCTCATTCACTACCTGGCATTGGCGTCATAGAACACGTAATATATAGAGCTGAATAGCACTTTAATGCCGTATTTAAGTATTTGCCTACAGATTACTAAGGACACGCACGGTTCTTATTAAACTTTTTTTATAATAATGGAAGAGCAAACAAGCAGGCGGATATCCTGATGCTAAGAAATTCACGCCGCCTAGAGACAATAAGGGTGGTAATGGTGCGTTGCCAACCTGAGACTGGGATGTTAGGCCTCGAGCAATTGTAATTTTACCGGCTATCTTACCCTCCAAACCGAAACTCGTCAAGCATTGGACGTTATGACGGCAGGAATAAGAACCAATGGTGGTACCAATCCGAGCAAATCGCTGCGAAATTCTACCATCTAGTAAATACATTTAAAATGATGTTTTATTAAATAATAATAGTAGGTTTCATTTAATTCTGTTTCTTTGACAAACATTAATATCACAAAGCAAAGTTCATAACAATACTGTAACTAACTTACTACTCTATCAAGTGTAGCGTTTGAATAAAAACTCACAAGACACAACTTAATTTGAATATGTCAACACCATGAAGGCCAGTATTTGATAAAAGAAGTAAGGTATGGACAATGTACCTTATAATTTATTAAATAAAATTCGAATATGAAATTTTGTTTTTGTCTTTCCTAGTTTTCACAATTTGAATTTTATTTTGTTGGTAAAAAATATTACTATTGCTAGTTAACAAAAAAAAAGGGTTGGTACCAAATAAACAAAAACAATCATAAATAGATATGAATTTATAAATTTACATAATCGTGAATTTTATTCTTTATTTTATGCTCTTTGATTATAGGTATAGTGCTATATGCTGAATATTAAATGAACGATATGCCTTCGCCGGTATTATAATTAGGAGGTATACAAATACGTTCAAATATGTACCTATTCGTAACAGCAATCAGTAATAGCTAACGTGATTATATATACATAGTAACAATATCTAGAGAGATAATGGTAATACCATTTACGAGAAACAAGATTGTTACATAATTAATTCAATATGATGCCAAGATATAGATTTATTTTATTTTATTTTATTTTTATATTCCTGGACAAGTTACACAAATTGAATATAACCCCAAAGTAAGCAAATGATACGCTTGTGTTATAGGTGTTAGTCTACTATTCTAATATATAAAAATACTTACATAGATACCAGAATAAATTTCGTAAACACCCAGACCCACAAATGCAGACGTCTAAAGATTCATCACATAAATGCCTGCCCCCGTCGGTAATCGAATCTGAGCCTCGCGGTTGGTCAGTGAAGTTAAGCTAGCCACTTGACCAATGAGGCGGTATCTGTATCTAAAATATCATTAACCTAAGAATTAACTTAAGAATTAAGAAAAAAAGAATTTGTATAAAAAAGTGCCATAACGTTAGCTTTTCTTTTTCTTCGTCTTTCAAACTAACTATAACACACATAATACAAGTATACATTTTGAAAAATTCGATTTTTGTAATTTATCCACGGATATTTCATTTATTTATTTATGTACTAGCTGCGCCCCGCGGTTTCACCAGCGTAAGTCTCAATCCCGCGGGAACTCCGGGATAAAAAGTAGCCTATATGTTATTCTGGGTCTTCAGCTACCTACATACCAAATTTCATCGTAATCGGCTTTGTAGTTTTTGCGTGAAAGAGTAACAAACATCCATAGATACAAACTTTCGCATTTATAATATTAATAGGATAAAATAGATATTACCCGCATCTTTGCCTGCATATTATAGCTAGTTACCTAGGTAACCATCTATGGACAACGGGGTAAAAAGTAGCCCATGCCACTTTTTAGCCACCTTGGGGACGTGAAAAAAAAGGCCAAAAGTAACATTTTCATACATATCCGCCAAGCTCTATGATTTAATACCTTAAAAGCATCTTAGGCTCAGTCCCTTAGAGGGTATGCAGAGAGTATCCAATGCCAAATGTCGCGATCCATGCAGAACCGCCTAGTTTCCTACACATTCACTTCTTACTTCATTCAAACACACCAGTTTCAGAGAATCTTGATACCACACGGATAATACCCGAGGGATTTGGTTGTGGTGTATCAGTCTTGGTCCACCAACAAATATCCACATTCGCATTGTATATCTGATTTGTCAATATTTCATCTACCATCTGAATAGCTTTTTTGCCTTTATAAAACTATGTATAAAATAGGTCACGTTGTTTGTCTGCGATTGCTAAGCTACTTAACCAATTTTAATCAAATTTGCACACCGTGTGCAGTCCCACATGAAAGACACTCTTCTCATATCTCTATATACCGACGACACATATCTCAATTTGTCCCAGGTGAAGTCACTGGCAAAAGGTAGTGTAAGTAAAATAGTAGTTTTAAAGCCACCTGCACATACCCGTGTTAAATTTAACATTGAGTAATTAAAGTGATTTAACCCAAGTTTAACGTTTAACGCTAACTCGATGTTAAATATTTAAATCAGGAACGTTCAAGGGGCCTCTAAAGTATCTTTTTTAAGTTCATTGTGCACGGCTTTGCAATATTATACTGAAGGTTACATACTTAACAAGTATGTAGCTTGCATACGCAACACTTATAAAACTCGATGACATGTAGGAGTTTTGGCGCCATCGAGAGGAAAGATGGTCGTAGTTTTTATCATAATTATTGAGTCTTTTGTCTGTATTGAGTAAAATTAGTCAAATTTGGTGGCATTCTGTTCAGTGAAATTACATAAATTAAATAATCATGAAGAAATTAGTGTATCATGTATTTCGTCGTTTATCCTAAAATCTCAATGACAAAAGACCCTGATATGACTTTCTTTGACGACTTGTGATTAATTTTGAATAATTTAAAACCGGTTTTGTTGAATCGTGTAACTTGATGCAAATTTCAACTTGACTAATGGCGAATGCTAACGCTAGTGCCAAAAACTAAAAAAAGAAACACGACATGTAAACTAATGGCACTGTACTCGTATGACGTATCACAATAACAGACGCTGACTCTAAAAATAACCTCATATTTTTTAACAAACAATAGTGAATTGACAGTCGCAAGTGTTCATTCATGTATGTGAAATATATACACAGTTAAAAGTGCAGGTATGTTATCGGGGCTTGAAGGGGAGTACGTAGGCGGTAGCTCGCTTTGTGATAGTGCCTAAAGGTGCCTACAGACGTACAAACATGCATGACTTCCCAAGTGTGTAAAGTGTTCCGCTATATGTTAGAGTTTTTTAATCTGTAGTCTAGATTGGAAAATTGGGTGGTTTATTCATTTCACTACAAATCTAGTGCAGAAAATATCGACATAGCTTTATTTATGATTATGCTTTTTATTGATGGCGGAATACCTTTTCTCAAACTTTTCAATCGTGAAAAAATTATCTACATACTAATTGTAGACATCGGGGCTGATCACACTGACAGTCAAGAATGTATTTTTGTGTAAATTATAAGTGTAATTGTTTGTTATCTCTAAAATAATGAAATAATCTTTCGATTTTTAGTCTAAATAAATTATTCTTACTCGTATATTGTACTTATCTATTAACTTGATATCGTGACGTCACTGACGTCACTGTGTAAAAATAATTACACTTTTACATAAGACTAGTATCGGTTAACATATTTTATTAAATAATAAATCCGAACAGAGCAATTTGTTGTCCGATTTGTCCGATTGCTTAATCGGTATACCCACTTCCACAATTTGAGTGCTCAACTGAAACCATTCACACTTTTACAAAAAAATAGCAAAGAAGCATTTACACAATCTTTCACATTAGGATTTTTATAGAATCGATCACATGCTATCTGAAAAAAAAAACAAAGAATTGTATTTGTCAAAAGTTACAAAAGCTAATCTTCAAATAGGAGTTTTGGCGCTATCGAGAGAAAAAATGGTCGAAGTTTTTTCATAATTATTGAATTTCGTGTTTATATTGAGTGAAATTAATCAATTTTGGTGGCATTTTGTACAATTTTGTTCAGTGAAAGTGCACAAATGAAATGACCATGAAGAAATTAGCGTATCGTTTATTTCCTCGTTGCTTTACCCCAGAGCCTAACATGACTATCTGACGACTTAATACTGATGACTAATTATAATTAATTGAAATTGATGTAAAATTCGATGCAAATTTGACATGACTACCTGACGACTTAATACTGATGACTAATTATAATTAATTGAAATTGATGTAAAATTCAATGCAAATTTCTACTTGACCAATGGCAAAATACTAATGTGACGGCCAAAACCTAAAGAAAGACAAAAGAAAAATATGTCAAGCAAATGTGAGCGGTTGTGTGCACCTTTATACATTCTGTTTACAGTGTGGGTGTAACAGCGTATGTGTGTAACATTATCGGTGACACAAGCAATGATAACTCTTTGTTTTCTTTGCAACCGCCGCCGTTATCTGACAACTGGTCGTTTATTTAATTAACTATTGCGTACACCACACTATACATTACAAACAGTCGGTTACAATCCTTTGATTTGTAGCCAATTAGTTAAATATTTCTTCCGTTTGTATAATGAATCTTGCTGTTACATGTCGTGGTTCATATTCTACTTTTAGATAAGATATTGTTTTGTTGCCATAATACATTTTGGCGAAAATATCTTCAATGAGATAAGACTTCTGTTGGAAATTATCTGTATCTTTAAATATGTGTTTAAGGAAAAGAAGAAATGATTGACAAAGAAATTTATTATTAACTCATAGCTCAAAACACTGGATATATCTATCTTAAAGGTGATACTCCTCTCTATGATAGCTTATTCAAACTAACTTAAATACTTTTTTTACGCCAGCATCGCAACAAAGCGATATAAGGATATTATTATCTTTGTGAGACCATATCTCCAATTTTAAGGAGGCACCGTTTCCCAAACATGGTTCTATCATGTCCCGGTAATTTTACACTACTCCTCCGCAATACATTATTTTTAACTCAAGCTGATCTCAGTATTTAAAAGAATACAGATTTATTGTAGAAACGTTGTGATAACATTTGGTCCTTTTTTTTATAAAAAATCCGAGGTATTGTACTACAAGTCGATATCTAAATTTCATTTCAAAACTAGTCAGGAATATTGCAACCCGGTATTTTATGCTTATGATCTTGTGCCCTTTCGTGAACCTTCAAATGGGTAACGCTGGGCATAAGCTACGTTTTGATAACTTCAATACGTGGGTGTAGACGTGGGCAACATCTACAATAAATGTTTATATTATACGATACCTTTGTATCGTGTTTTATTTTTAAATTGTTTTCCTTCTTCTTATTGAGCTCTCGATAAAAAGGTTATAGCCTACTTCTTACAAAGTTTCCATGAATCGATATCTGTATTTCCGTTTTGGGTGTTTATTATATTTATATCAATTTCTATTATTGTTGAATTAAACTAAAACACACGCAAATTATCAGCTTACTTTGGGGTTGGATCAATTTGTGTAATTTGTCTAGTGACATTTACTTTTTTTTATCAGTTATCCGCTAAACCGCTATACCGCTAGACCACAGACGTACATATGAATATTCTACATATTCATATGTACGTCTGTGGTCTAGCGGTGCGGCGTTAAACTTGACATGAAGTCCCGCGTTCGATCCTGAATCGGACAACAAAAAAAATGTTATTTCAATTATCTAAAAACAACGTTTACCAGAATTGTATATGTACTCGGTTGGCACTCAACACATTATCGTCTGGTTAATAAACACGGATTAATGTACTCCAAGGTTCAACATAGTACTATAATCTCTATCACAATGTGACGCAGGCTCTATTTTACTCCTACTTTATTCCAAGTTTAATAATAAGGCGGATAGTGTCTTCGGCTAGTCATTCGTGCCCTGGTTACGTCTCTGCCTTATATTTCGGGGATATAGGCTTGAAGATACCTTATTATCTTCAAGCCCATATTCCCGATTAATAAAATAAAAATATTTTTAGCTTTTAGATTACAGTTAGTACAATAAAAATATTTTAAATAGTTTATTTGTGTATATAGATGCAACTTTCAACTCTATTATCTGGATAACGTAACGTAAAGTTATATCAGAGGCTTTAGATATATTCGCTGAATTTCAGTTCGACATAGAACGGAAATGAGATAAGGTTCCATTCTTGTTTTATCGGCTCAACATAATAAAATGGTGTCAATCTAATTAATTTAAAAGCGAGGTGAGCAATAATTTCCTGTCTTTCGTGTATTACCTGAATAATAACCTGAAAAAAATATCCCTGAACATTTTAAACAAATTGAATCGAACCCCAAATTATGTAAGCTATGTAAGCTAATTAGTCTTGTGCCATGGGTGTTCGTCAACGATTCTAACACATAAATAAATACATATAAATGCTTTAGACATTAGAAATTAATTTGAGTAACATCTAGACCCAGACTTGCAGACATACCCATTTAGTGTCTTTTATTCGCCATTCTTTCCAAATGAAACGACGAACGCCTTTTCTTATTTTACAACAACACTGTCAAAGCCCCTTTCTCTCTGATCTCAATCTTGCGAATGCAATTAAGATTAAACATAACTCTTTCAATACTATGAAACTTGTTTTAGTGAAAGAAATCCTATGTTATGAATAACATACATGAGAATGAAAACCAAGTGATATAATCTGTAATATGAAACATTCATACCATCAAACTGTCCCAATGTTGACGTATTGCAATAAGATGCCGTTGTACGGTCGTGTGAATTCTTTTCAATATGAACTTGCGCGACCCGTAACATGAGCGTCTTCGTGCCTTTTGTTTTATTCTATAATAACCTGTTAAATTGTATTTGATATTTTCCATCGTCGGCGCTTGGTAAAACTTCCAAATATTCATATATATTTAAATTAAGAAACACTTGTACTGTTTTATGTATCACTTATAATTTATCTATACATATAATAAATCTGTAGGAGGGTCAATTCTGTACATTGAAAATATTGAAAAAATAAATAGCAGGGGGTGTTACTGGATCGATACCAAACCCAAATATGTGACTAAAAATTTTTTTATCTGTCTGTCTGTATGTTCAGGCATCACGTGAAAATTAAAGGTTCGATTTCGATGAAACTTGGTATAATTACACCTTATTATCCTGGGCATTGATACTACTTAGTTTGAAATACTTATTTTAAGTTCTAGACCTGATGATGCTGTCATAAGCGCAACCGGTAGGCTATTTATAAAACAATAAAACAAGTGATACGTAAAACAGTATGTTTCTTCATTTAAAAAATATGAACTGTTAAATTGTATTCTTCTTTCTCCAAAATGACAGTACGAACAGACGTAGTTTCTTCACATTTGTGAGCAAATCGTATATCATAAGTCGTATTGCTGTTCAAAATTTGCTTCTTAATCAAGAAAAGTGTAAAGGTTATACTTATGGGGTTTATAAGCAACCCCTGTAAACATAACTTGATAAAAATTTCTGGCTACCGTAAAATTTCTCCGTGTTGGTCCGGGCTCCTTTGCAGAATAGACCATCTGCCTTCTGCCAGGCAGCTCGTAAAAGGCGAGAATAGGCTTACCGTCACTAGCACCGTGACACCTGACTAGGAGGTAGAGTTTTGCAGCGACTCACCCGGATTGGTACCACCGCCTTACCTATTCCTGCCGCCATAACGTCATGACGTGTTTCGGTTCAGAGGGTGAGGTAGCCGGTAAACTTACTTTTGCTCGACGCCTAACATCCCGGCCTCAGGTTGACAACGCACCATTACCACCTTTGGTGTCTCTAGGCGGCGGAAATTTCTTACCATCAGGAAATTCGTCTTTTTTTTATGTTATAGGAAGGCAAACAAGCAGACGGATTTCCTGATGGTAAGAAATTCACGCCGCCTAGAGACACCAAAGATGGTAATGGTGCGTTGCCAACCTGAGGTCAGGATGTTAGACCTCGAGCAAAAGTAAGTTTAACGGCTACCTTACACTCCGGACCGGAGTTAGTGATGATAAACCTATGCTCGCCTTTTACGAGCTGCCTGGCCAGAAAGGCAGATGGTCTATTCTGCAAAGGAGCCCGGACCAACACGGGGGACCAACGGGGGGGTCTGCTTTGGGGGGCCTTCCAATGTCATAAAAAAACAAATGTTATAGTTCAATCTATATATATAAAAGAAAGCCGAGACTATTTGCAAATTAAGAATAGCTTAACCCATTTAACTAAAAATAAATGAAGAGGTCGCTTAAAACCGTTAGATGGACGTAGGATACATTTTATTCCGGTCGACGAAGCTAGGAAAAACAACATTTTAATTTTTCCCTTACAAACTGAAAGGATGAAATGAAGTTCATCGGATTAGCTAGTCTTAATAAAATGTCTTCCTATTCTTTGACGCTTATACTACTAGAGATACAAGGAGGGATTTTTTTTTGGAGAAAAAGTAGAGTATAAATAAACTTTATTATTTTTTTGAAGTGAAAACTTCTTTCGCGGCGTTGTGCATTTTTTCGGAATGGGTAAAAACTTCTAAAATCGCGTCAGATTGTCAGATCAAAAATTCGGACGGTACAGGGCGCTTGTGCGAATGTTCGTGTTGTCATGTTTGTGTACGATAGCGCAAAAAAATAATATTGTATTCTGCCACATAAATGATAGTACTTTCATACTGATAATTAAAGCAATTCGTGCAAAATTATTCCCTAACTATTCCAAAATATCAAAAATGCACAACGTTAATATTCAAGTTTTCACTTCTGCCGGCACACCCGGAGTGCAACCCGTCGTTTTATTTTATTTTTTTACATAGAGGACATTTTCAGAAAATAAGGTTTTCGGCTTAAAGTCCTAGATACATTCACTAAAAGGTTTTTCATAGCAAAATTAAAGGTTGGGTAAGATATACGTCGTTGCTAGGGCATCGTATGAACCCAAAAACGTCAGCGTTGTTTAATCTATATACTATATCATTATGACATTGACATTATCTAACCTAACGCTGTTCCGAAAATTATCTATGGATTATTTTTTTGATTAGATACTTAAAAATCTCATTGATAATAATGCCACCTGGTTGATAAACGTAACCTATTATCTATGATTACAAACTATAGACAATAACAGGATAAACTAATTCAATAGACAGCTGTATTTTTACAAGATAGGGAAATTTTGCACTGAATTATGTAAGTGAGAAATTCCCCGCAACTTGCCAATTATTTTCAGCTGTCACGTATTTCTTATTTTTTTTTAAGAAATATTTCCTGTCATAGTCTTTCTTTCTTTAGTTTTTGGCATTCACAATAACATTTTGCCATTAGTCAAGTAGAAATTTGCATCAAGTTTGTATTCAATTAAAATTAGTAATAAGTCGTCAGTCATGTCAGGGTCTTGGATAAAGCGGTGGCCTCATTACTCAAGCTTACATATTGAGATTTGGCGGCAACGAGAAAGTACACGATACGCTAATTTCTATATCATTATTTCATTTGGTTACTTTCTCTGAACAAAATGCTACCGAAATTGACGAAATTCAATAATTATGAAAAAACTTGGACAAAAGCATTTTTTTATTTTCAATACCTCGTATCGTCGGCGCTCGGTGGTATTCCATTTAAGATTAATTATTAATACGCGTGAAGTTGCAACCGCCATGGTAAACTAGTACCGGCTTATAGTAAAAAATATCAAACTCATATTAATTATCCCAACCAAAATAATAGATGCGAAAGTTTGTATGTTTGTTACTCCTTCACGCAAAAACTGTTGAACTGATTATTATGAAATTTGGTACACACATATAGAGAATCTTGGATTAACACTTAGAATCGTTTTCATCTCGAAAAGATTGCGACCATTAACCACGCGGGTAACGCCGCAGGCAACATAGAGTATATAAATACTACGTAATAAGAGGCGGGACTTCCATAAATACATAGCACACCCGAATTTTGTATGAAGTTTACTTAAAGTGACACAAGCCACTTGACTTAACATGGTGAAAAGGTATAACCCGTATAATTTGAAAGAAGGTCTAAAGGCATTCAGATATAAGGCAACTAGTGTCATATGATTTAGGCGAATGAAAAACATAGCAAACTCATTTTTTTATATGAAAGTTGCGCCAAACTGGCATGCAACAGCTAGTAGTAAATTATTTAGGATCTCCAATTTGGCTTTCTGAAATTAGCTCTACCTCATTTGATGTGGTTTTTCACAGAGTTTCTTACTAGCTCATTTAAAATGACTTTTCACTGAGCAACTTTGGATATTGTTTTCGTGTTGTACATTTGTTGTATCGTAAACAATAAATATATGTATATAAGATTGTTTGTCAACTCGGCCCTTGGACAGTTCTTTGTTTGTGTTTTGATAAACATAGTTTAAACAAACGCAACTAATTTCAACTCCACTAACTATGACACTAGTGACACCGGGGGGATGACGTTGAACATGGTTGAACACGTGTTCAAAGAATCTATACATACGAGGGTCAAACTGAAAGTTCTTAGAAAATCAAAAACTAAGCATTCTAGCAAGTTATTAGTTTTATTATAACTTTTCAAAATAGCGTCCGTTTACATCAATACATCGCTGCATTCGATGGAACCATTGAGAAAAGAACCTTGCCCACTCGGCCTTAGGGGTCTCTTCGACGGCGTTTTGAAACGCAGCCACTGCTGCTTGGCGTCCATAAAATGTTTTCCTCGAAGTTTTTCTTTTATTTTCGGGAATAAATAAAAATCGCAGGGTGCGAGGTCGGGGCTATACGGCGGGTGACCCAGTAATTCCACGTCTGAGGTCGCCAAATAGTCGATTGTTTGCCTGGCGGTGTGCTGCGACGAGGCATTGTCGTGATGAAGGAGGATCCTGCTACGAGGTCGTTTCTCTCGAACTTTTTCCAAGACAAGT
>NJDD01001180.1:55939-81381 GCA_002245505.1 Calephelis nemesis | reverse complement strand
CGGCTTAAATTCATTCTGACGTGCACAGACAATTTTTGATTTGCCGCCAAATCGTAAAACAAATGACAAATAAATGAAATGTATACTCAATGTTATTGGTAAAGAGTTCTATTTTCAAAATTTAAACTTATTTTTTTAATGTAATTTTAAGTTGCCAGTTCTAAAAACTTTCAGTTTGGCCCTCGTATTATGATAAATCTATAGAAGGGTCAATTCAGTACAATGAAAATATTGAAAAAATAAATAGCAGGGGTGTTACTGGATCGATACCAAACCCAAATATGTGATTAAAAAAATTTTTGTCTGTTTGTCTGTATGTTCAGGCATCACGTGAAAACTAACGGTTCAATTTTGATGAAACTTGGTATAATTATACCTTTTTATCCTGGTCATAAAATGGGACACTTTTTATCCTGTATACGTAGAAAAAAAATACGTAGAAAAAAAATAAATCTTAAGTTTTAGAGCGACATCCGCGCGGCCGGAGTCGCGGACGGAAGCTTGTATATAAGAATGACAAGCTGATCCAACAACAGACGTTGTACTGTCTATGAATATTGAATGAATACATTTTATAATGTTCTGCTAAACTTGCCTATTCTATCTTATTAATTAACACAGAGTAAAGTACGCTAAGGTTCTTTATTATAATGTAATACAGACTATTATATCAACTAAACTTTACTCCTACTTTAGTCCAAAGTATCTTCTTCACGCCCATATCCCCCAAGAGGTAGGCAGAGGCACAACCAGGGCACCCACGATTAGCCGAAGACACAAAGTCCCATAATGTGATAGGTGGAAAGCCTATCTGCAACCGGGCACATGTCCAATTCCGAGCAACATTTTTTTTATAAGAAAATTGAAAAAACCAAATTTTCTTTTTGTTGCTCGACCCGCGATTGGGACCCGGGACCTCATGCAGTCAAGTCCAACAACAGAACCGCTAGACCACAGAGGCGACTTTAGTCCACATTTATTAATAAGACGGACTCTGTCTTCTTAATAAACACGGAGTAAAGTACTCCAAGGTTTGTTATTGCGGTGGCGGTGGCGCTCTTTATTACACTATGATACAAACTATAACATCAACTTAACTTTACTCCCACTTTAATATACGTTTATTAATAAGACGTATTAGAATCTTCTCTTCATAATAAACTAGCTGTTGCCCACGACGTTATGGTACAACAGGAACATTTTCCGGGATAAAAGCTATCCTATGTGTTTATCCAAGTATCCCTCTATATGTGTGCCAAATTTCATAAAAATAGGTTCAGCAGATTTTGTGGGATGACGTAACAAACAAAAAGACTAACATACAAACTTTCGCATTTAAAATATTGATCGAATAAGATAGGACAACAGAACAAAATATGAATTAGCGAAATTGTTCCATCCATTCACGTGTGATGCTACGGCCTATAACCAACGGCAATGGAGATCAATATCTGTATACATTAATAGATATATCCAAATATGCTTATATGATAACAAACGACATTGGAATTTTAATAGAAATACTGATGTAGAAGTAAGAAATATATTAATTGATTGAATTGAAAATTAGGGCAATCTAATACATTTATGTTTCATTCAGTCTCTTAAAAATCAGTTTCACATAAGTTTCCTGATGGTGATTCCTGATTGCTTGGCATTGCTTAATTCACTGCATATGTTAATAATAATGATTATAACAGTATTTAACAACTTGCAAAAAAAATATAAGCCTTTATATACGCCTATCACTACATAGTATAAAACAAAGTCGCTTCCTCTGTCCCTATGTCCCTTTGTATGCTTAAATCTTTAAAACTATGCAACGGATTTTGATGCAGTTATTTCAATAGACAAATTGATTGAAGAGGAAGGTTTATATGTATATTTCATAACTGGACGCAGCCGGAGCTGGTCGCTAGTGTACAAATAAAATATGGTAATGAATCCGTAAAAATAATTATACTTTTCAACACGGAAAAATTGAATGCCAAAAAACATTTAACAAAAAATATGGATAACTAAAGAATAAGCTACATTTTATCATAATATTTTAATTGGGTGCCAAGGTTTTTAAAGTTAAATGAACTTTTAATTTTTGAAATTCATTCAACAGTTTGAAAATTATTCATAAGTTTGTCCACGTCTGTAACAGTTTAAAGTGAATAATATGCTGTACCTACGTCATGCAATTTTTAAGAAGCAAGCCTGAAAACAAGTATTTCACCAGCACCGTGACCTACTGAGGATTAAAGTTTAGCGAAGATTGCTTTCTACAACATCCAGACCAGTCCAGTAACAGTACCTGAAATCCTATTACAATTTCCAATTTGCATGAAGTTTCTAGATTTACTGAACCCTACTGTACAGCTGCAGGTGATCACTTACATAACTGAAATACACAAATGTACAAATGTAAAATCATAGTTATCGCAGCTAAAGTACACGAATTACGCAGATTAAGTAAGCAACTACATTCACGAGCTCGTCTAATCAATGGGCTGGTTTCTGCTATGTTACGTCATAACTTTCGCGAGTATGCCGCCTAGTGGTTTGCGAAACACTCAAGACTAATGAATAGGGTTGCCAGTTTTCCTGGAGAAATATTTCAGGTCTCTACTAAAATGTTATCAACTAATATTTAAATGTTATCAAATAATATTTTTTATACTACCTTACACATAGGTACTAAAATAAATATGGAAACGGTATGGAAACTGTAAAGCCATTTATGTACCGACATTTTGCAAATATATAAACAAATAAAATAAATAAATAAAAACCTTTTTGTTGATTAGAAGGCAAAGAAGCGGATATAATACCTGATTTACGTATTTTATAGTCATCAAAGTCTAAAGGTATTATGCTTTTTATTGTTATTTACTGATTAACCTATCATGTAGTCTAGAACACTACACTGGCTAGCAAAAATGCCATGACTGGGACAAATAACACAGTAGTAGGTAATATTCTGAGCAAGTCATCGCAGACCTCTTACTCAGAGACATAAATTAATATTTAATCTATCGTTAAGTCACAATTTTGTATAGAAAATGTTGACTTAACGACTATAATATATATATATATAATAACGATAGTAAATTAACCATAACATGTAAAAAAGTTACTTGTCCGTCTACATTTCACTGCATTTAAGACGACAGATTTCCAAGCGTTCTTTTCTTATATATTTTTTGGGTATTCTCTGGGGTCACTATCTATCACTTAACATTGCTCTAGAGTAGACACGATATAGCACTTCTTCTTAGATAGAGTATTTCTAAACACATAGAGGGTATACATTCCAAAAATCTGCAAAACTATAAGATGCACATATTTACATAGTTACTAACATATTTACAAAAAAGTTTTATTACACGAAATTTTTACATTATTGTTGAGGTCTTTCAATAAAACAAATCTTGCTTATATCTTCAAATATATTTACTGATTCAAAATTGTACGACGACTGTGGCCATCTTGCCACAACGAAACTATTTATAAAGTTTTTTAGTCGACATCAATACTTCTTTTAGCGGTCAACATGACATTCAAGCAGATATTCAAATAATTAAATTAACAATATCAGTACCGGCAATTACTTTATGACAAAAACAAATGGTTTAAATAATAGCTAAAACAAATACTTGATTAATAAATACAATCCGATGTACAACTAAGACAACATGATATAATTTAATATGAAAAGTAATACACTCGATACATTCATGATTGCCAACATGATATAATTTAGTATAATAAGACAGATAATACACTGGATACATTCATGATTGCCAACATTATCAAAGTATACTTTGATAATAATGAATCGTTTACACTTCTGGGGCTAGATTTACTAGTTAATCTGATTATGAATTAAGTTTATTTATTATCGAAGCCAAAACAGTTTTCCCCGTGTTGGTCCGGGCTCCTTTGCAGAATAGACCATCTGCCTTCCTGCCAGGCAGCTCGTAAAAGGCGAGAATAGGCTTACCGTCACTAACACCGTGACATCTGACTAGGTGGTAGAGTTTCGCAGCGATTCACCCGAATCGGTACCACCGCCTCACCGATTCCTGCCGCCATAACGTCATAACGTGTTCCGGTTTGGAGGGTAAGAGAGCCGGTAAACTTACTTTTGCTCGAGGCCTAACATCCTGACCTCAGGTTGGCAACGCACCATTACCACCTTTGATGTCTAGGCGGCGTGAATTTCTTACCATCAGGAAATCCGTCTGCTTGTTTGCCTACCAATATCATAAAAAAAGTGACAGCCCTATGAGTTTCTTATGCAAGAATGCAATTCCTTCACCGAGCTGACTAATGTTTTTCGTGTTCGGTGCAAACATTTTCGTCAATTTAACAAAACACTTGTATGTAACACTATTTCTATTTGGTGAGCAATATTTTTGGGCTGCGCTAGTGCTGATATTGAATAATACTAAACCACGAGCAAATAATTTGCTTACTTTGAAATTAAACCAATTTGCTTACTTTGTCTAGAAATATGAATACTATTTATTTTCGTATTCTTGGATGCTTAATTGAAAACAAATAGGTTTTTTAAAGCGTAAGCAAATTATTTGCTTGTGGAATAAGTTTTATCCAATAATTCAACATGTAGTATCACACACACAAGTTACTAGTTGTTGCTAATTGTTTTACACAAGTTGTTACTATTTTTTCTACATACACTTAATGTAACTCTAACAAGTTTTGGAACTAATTTGACTTCATGTCACATAACAACGCCATCTGCTGGAACAACTTTATTGCTCACAAAAAATAGTAATATTATTTCGCCAATAGATGTCAGGAAAAGTCATATTTTTGAGTTTAAACACGAATAAAATGACATTTTCTAAAAACGATTCCTAGCTAGATCGATTTATCGCCCCCGAAACCCCCTACATACTAAATTTGGTACATGAATATCGTTGGAGCCGATTCCGAGATTCCAATTATATATTTATATATACACAAGAATTGCTAATTTAAAGGTATAAGATTATACGAATTGTTTAGATCTCTAATTCTAAATAAGTCATTTATAAAAGCCCTTGTCGACAACGGTAACAGAAAAAATGTATTTTGTGAAAGTCTGGACCAACATGGTGATCACCTTTATAACATGTTAAAAGGTGGTTTTATCAGTTTATTTTTATTGCGTCCAAGGTGATCGATTTCCAATAGTTCGTTTCTTTTATATTTTTTGCGTATTCTAAAACGGATTCTTTGAATAAACGATGTAGACAGTAGAAAAACAAAGTCTATGGTCACACAACTAGTCGAATATTAACTCGAAATACAAAGGACTTAGAACCAGGTGAATAAAGGTACTATTCTTGACAAATATCATTGTAAGTAATTAATTTACCTATTAAGCAGTTTTGAAATATCACATTATTGTGACAATCAATCTTTATCTTTGAAGTGTTTATGTTTTTGGACGAAGAGGAAGATTAATCACTATCATCGTACTCGGAGATTCAAACACCCATTTTAACCATCTTTTAATAAACATCAACTTAAAATACTCCTTATTATCGCCTCTGTGGTCTAGCGGTTCAGTTGTTGGACTCGACTGCATGAGGTCTTGGGTTCGAATCCCGGGTCGGGCAACAAAAAGAATTTTCTTTTTCCAATTTTCTAATTTAAAAAAAAGTTGCTCGGGATTGGATATGTGCCCGGTTGGCGATAGGCTTGCCACCTATAACACTGTGGGACTTAGTGTCTTCGGCTAGACGTGGGTGCCCTGGTTGTGCCTCTGCCTACCTCTTCGGGAATATAGGCGTAAAGACACTTTTTTTTTTAATATTAGAGATGACATTGTATGTATCAGAGACTGTAATGTGAACTTAGGGATTGGAGTATTTAGTCTTTGTTTCTTTTTAATAAAATGTTAGAAGTTTAATAATTAAAAATTAATTCGAATGAAAAACAGTTTTAAGAAATCGTTGCACTAACTTAAAACTTCCACTTTAAATACAAACATAATGCTTTATCTTATATACATAATACTTTGTTATTCATTCATAAATTATAAAACCAGTTCTGCTTTTAACAGTTTCGTCAGTATTAAATCTTAACATATATTTTGGAACAAGTATTTTTGTTTGAAGTGAATTGATTCGAGTAAATGAATCCGAAACACATGAGGTTAGCAATTCTTTTGCATGTTTGTTTGTGTATTTGTTACGCAATGACTCCGCCGATAATGGATGTCTATGATTCAGAGGAGGTTACATATAAATTTGCTCTAGATCCAAGCGGTTTACGAGTTACACTTAACTAGCGGCCCGCCTCTGCTTTGCATTTTTATAAAATATACATATAAACCTTCCCCTTTAATCACTTTATCTATTAAACTAGCAGTTTCACGCAGCTTTGCCTGCGTAACTTGGCTTCTACTGCACCGATTTTGATGAAACAAAGCCTATGTCACTCAGGAATAATGGAGCATTCTAAAGGCGAAATAATTTTTGAAATCTGTCCAGTAATTTCGGAGCCAATTCGCTTCAAACAAACAAAACATCAAACATTTCCTCTTTATAATATTAGTATTGAAAAAACGGCATCATAGTAGTTTGCGTAGTTTTAAAGATTTAAGCATACAAAGGGACGTAGGGACAAAGAAAGCGACTTTGTTTTATACTATGTAGAGATAGTATATCTCCACCATTTAATTTAAGTAAATATTTCTCTGCGTTGGTTCGGATCTCCTGTGTAGAACAGGCCATCTTCTTGCCAGGCAGCTCATTAGTAGCGAACTAAGGTAAATGGCCCTTTATCAAATGACCACTGGTGGTAGAGTGCCGAGCTGTAATTAGTCTGAGTAGGGATCTACTACCTTACCAATTCTGCAGACATAATGAAAGTATCATGTTTGGTCCGGAGGATGGGGTAGAAGGTAGACTTGCACTAACACCTTGTCTACGAGATAGCGACGCACCTACAAAATTGGTAGAGGATCACTCAGGAGAGGCTTTCTCGCTATATATCAGTAAGAGTTAGGCAGAGGCACAACCAAGGTACCCACGGCTAGCCGAAGATACTAAGTCCCTCAATGTGATAGGTGGCAAGCCTATTGGCAACTGGGCACATTTCAAATCCCGACCAAAATTTTTTTTTTATTAGAAGATTGGAAAAATCCAATTTTCTTTTTGTTGGCCGACCCAGGATTCGAACCCGAGACCTCATGCAGTCAAGTTCAACACCCGGACCGCTAGACCACAGAGGCAATAACCAGTATATACCAGTATCTATTTTTTATTTTAAAAGATGGCGAAGTAATTTTGGCGCCATCGAGAGAAAAGTTAGTAGCGTTTTTTGTAATTATTTTTATTTTGTTACATATTTATGGTATAATTATAATATATGGTAGAATTTAGTATAATTTGTTTTATATAAAAAAATATATCTTCACGCCCATATCCCCGAAGCAGTAGGCAGAGGCAAAACCCACGACTAACCGAAGATACTAAGTCCCGCAATTTTATACAATTTTATATAATTTAGTATAATTGCACAAGTGAAGTAGGTATTAATTAAGAAATCAATGTATCACGGATTTCCTTGTTGCACCAAATCTCACTAAATGAGCTTAAAGCTATCGCTTTACTCAAGACCCTGAATTGACTTTCTTTAACGACTTATGACTCACTTTGAATAATTTATGCTCGATATTGTTAAATCGCGTAATTTGATACATACATACATATGTATCATTAAGATATCTTCACTCCAAGTCCCTTACAGGGTAGGCAGACAGTATCGAGTGCCAGACCTCACGATCCTGACAAACCTGTCTTGCTTCCTTTACATTCATTACCCTATTCATACAAACACGCCGGTTTCGGAGACTTTTGACACCACGCTCGTATATTATCCGATTGATCTGATAGTGAAATGTCAGCCTTGGTCTTCCCGGGTATTTTTTGATACAAACTCAAACTTGACTAATGGCAGTTACTAACGCGAACGTCAATGCTTAAAACAAATAAAAAAAGGTAGCGAAAAAGCTCTTCTGTAGGGTTACTCTTGAATCTCGATTTCATGCAAATTGGAAATTGGAATCGGATATATCATTTCAAGTACTATTGAACACAGTACTAGCGAGTTATTAACATTTAGTTACAAATAAATGCAACAAATCTGATAAAATAGTTGATTGTTTACTATTAAGGAAATGTTAATAATTCGCCAGTATTGTGTACAAGAGTACCTAAAATGACATACTCGATTCCAATTTCCAATATTGCCTAAATCGAGCTTCAAGAGTAACCCTACTGATGGTAAGAAACAGCTGTGCTGATGGAACTCAATTACTAAAATCGTAAATGCAAAAAGTTGTTTAAGTTTTCATGACTTTTTTATTTATTTGTTAGAGGTCAGCAATCAGACGGTACTCTTGATGGTGAAAGACACCTGATGCATATAAACCCCAAAGATGTTATAGAAATGAATGAATGAACGAATGAATAAATCAATGAATGAATACACTTTATTATGCACCAAAATTTAAAAACTTACTTATTATATTTAACTTAAGGTATGTCGCTGTCCTATAGCAGATAATATGTAAGAAGGCCAATTATGCAAGCATACCGACTACCCTACCCTCCAGACTGGAACGTATCAGAGTCACTACGGCGGTAGAGATAGGTAAGGGGCCACCCCCTTACCTATCTCTACCCGGGCATCTATCAGTAAAATTAGGAAAATGGGAATAAAAACCATACCTTAATACATTTAAATATTAACTAGTTTTTAAAGATTGCATACATTTAATACTTAGAGACCGTTCCATTTCAAACCAGTTAGACAACATCCTTGCATACATATTTATACAAATCTCAAGCTCCATGTAAACCGCCCAAGACCGGATTTTTCCGAATAATTTATATTCTATCTTAAATTTTAGACATCTGAAGGAACAACACTTAAATGTATTTATATTTTAATAATACGAGATGTTTTCACACAATTATTATGGTTTGTTAATGATATTTTTACATATTATATTTTCAGTTATATAATTAAAACTTCAAAGTAACTACATATATCTGTAATTTATATTAATTAACTGATAGGTATTTAAATGTAAAACATATTCAGAGCGTAATTGCTGCTACCGTTATAAAATAAATATTAAAACGTCCTTAATATTCATCAAGTACTTACAAGAACATAATAATTAAGCGCAGTATGCTGCAAAAACCGACAATCATTTCATTTGGTACCACGTCGCCATTTGATGATTCTGTTTTTGAAAGATAGCAAATGTTTTCAAAATAGACCAATACATAAAATTATCACTTTTTTTAAAAATATTAGACGCCTGCTTAACTAAATAATATATAATTGACACCCTCTCAATAAAATGTTACACGTGGATGACGTGGCAGCATATTATTGGTTGAATGTCGTTTTAGACAATGTTTAGTCGAACATGTGTTTAACGAGTGTTTACTTTTGTTGTAGTACGGAGAAGTTTATTAATAATCCGTTTTGACCCAAAAATAGAGTTTTAGATTTTATTTATCAAAGTACTAGGTTTCCCATACATGTTTGTTACCATGATCACTAAGCTCTAGCTTGGTAGAGTTTTTAAACGAATCGGTCAGATTGGAATCTACACCTTTGCCAGTTTCATCTTCAATAGTTTCAGCACTTGCTAGCCGCTACATACTTTCCAAAACGGATTACAAATTCCGGTTTGGATGGTAAGTAATCTGGCATTTTACGCACGAGCTTTGAATTCAGAATCAGCTCCAAACAAAAAATGGAGTTTAAAAACTCAGAGCTGTACAAAAGCAGTGTGTTCGTGAATTGATTATTAGAGGTATGGTAGATAAGGCATCGTTCACGGTTAGTTAGCGCGATGTAGAGATAGGCGCGGCCTTGCCACATGCACGTGTAGCTGACGTCACGCACGCACCGCGTTCAAGTTCAATGTTGCCTGTAGCTCGAGTTTGAATCTCGCCTACTTCACACCAGTATTTGCGTTCAACCTGTCAAAGTGTATGGAATCAGCGCCCCTAGCGGACACTTTCAACAACTGAATAATTCAATAATTTTTGAAACTCAGACGCAGTAGTGAAGCAAATGCTTGCGAAAGCTCTTAAGTTGCTATCCACTCCATGGCTTGGATTTGATCTATAACACTGACCATGCATGGGATTGAGCAAAGTCCATGGTTTCTCATTACTAGCGAAGTTATAAAACTGATTTTTATCATAATAAACAAACAAAAATATAACTTATGGTACTCATAGTGAATTCCAAGGTCTTACTTTAATCTGTCATATCCTTTAAACTTGAATAATGATAGTACAGTGCGACCAGTATAACTGTACAGTGAACAGCGTCGCTAGTGTGACGTCTGGTGTTTCTGATTGAGAATTTCACTTGGAAAAAAGCGTTAATAATAACAAATTACTTAAAATGTAGTTCTGGGAATTTAATTTTCTGTCCTCCCTCTTCAAAAATTGACAGCGGAATGGTATTTCACGAAATAGCGGTTTAGTTCCAATTTTGACTACTAAACAGATAATTTGGAGGCACTGTAGATGAAGCAAAACAAACGTTTAGTGTGATTTTAAAATTCACTTTTCTTGACGAACTTCAGTTAGTAGGTAAGCCTATTATTAGTTGTAGTCAAGGTTTTACCAGAGTTGTTATATCACTTGTTGCTGAGATTATTAAATTCTTATGTTTCTTTATATGTAAAGTGTTGTGGAAATAGAAAACGTATGTTATATGTATGTATTATAATCCTCTTAGAAGAAATCCTTATGGACGATTCTGATGAAATCTTTGACACTATACCACAATATGATGTATAGTATATTAATAATATTATAATACGAAATATTAATATTAGGAATTCAGTTCATTAGGGAAATTAACTAAGTATATGTCGATTTGTTGTTGAGTGGAATATTCCGCTTTTTGCATTTACTTTAAATATTTATCTAACCGTCACATTACCTTGAAAATTCTAACCGTATAAACCTAGTCATTTACAACGTCATTTCACGCTTGGAAAATAACTAAGGTATTACGAATACTTAGCAACAAGTGATGAGCAAAGTCCGTATAGGTCTAGCGGCTTAGATTTAGTATA
Organism: Calephelis nemesis; assembly: GCA_002245505.1. Taxonomy (NCBI): domain Eukaryota; kingdom Metazoa; phylum Arthropoda; class Insecta; order Lepidoptera; family Riodinidae; genus Calephelis; species Calephelis nemesis. Next base: position 70,256 of record NJDD01001180.1, on the reverse strand, counting down.
GCGATTTTTCAAGACCGGACGATCAAGACCAGACAATAAAGATCGAGACTTAGATCAAGACTACTAAAATTAATTACGAACGCAATGCAATCTCTGTTGTTCATTATCAATTTATTTTTCTAGACACAGCGACGCTTGAAAATTTAAACTTATCGCAAATGTATTCGGATCACGTGTATAGGTACAACATTATCGCTGAGGCTATGCAACTTGCAAGTTACAAGTACGGTAATCTACCTTCTTATTAATAAACATAAGCTAAAGTAAGAGTTAAGTTGATGTTAAAGTCTGTATCACAGTGTAATATAATCTTTTATAACTGAACTTTGGAGTAGTTATATGTTTATTAATAAGACGGTACACAGTCTCTTGACTCTTTTACAAAGATATTATGCATATTGATAGTTTGTTTATATTCTGGCGAATAGTAACATAAATGGCTTACATACGATTCCCAATTTCAACCCGCATGATATCGAGATTCATAAGTAACCTACTGGTCCTTGTTAGGAGTGTAGCCTCCAGTATTAATATAGCATCCTAATCCTGACATTATAACAATAGTCACGACATTAGATAATAGTAATGTTAGATTAATTGACGCATGCGCGTTTCGAGGAAACATCCGTCAATGAGTAGAGGCAGACCGCAGACGCACGCGCATGTTTTCAAATATCATAATAAATCTTTCGAAGAAGAGCATTTGCGGAAAGACGTTATAAACAACCGGTGCTATAAAGGTTTTATGTATACTGTGATAGGCTATTATTAACACTACACTAAAATGTTGGTGCCAATTCTTACTGATCTGGCATACCAAAATTAAAACTTTGTATCAAAAAACTGACATACCTTGCATTGTCACTTCTACTTTTCCACAATGCACTTTATTTCACACTTTACATTACACTTTTGACAAGCGATTTCACTTTTAACATCATCATCGGGGTTTTTCAACACAAGTTAGTTATCTAAATCTTCTTTATTTTTTATTTTTAATATTCGGCTAAAAGTTTTGTAATTTAGGGATACCAACTACAAGCTCTTTCCCGTAAAGTAAGGATCGATGTTCGTTATTATATTATGACTAATAATACAAAGTTTCAAATAAGTGTGTAAGTAAAGGTGCTATTTTAAAAGTATTTATACTACCAATACACCAAGTGCCAATGAAGGGTGTTAATTCTTCTTAGTTAAATAACAACACTTAATGTTTAGTGTTTCAATGGCAATAAAATATTCATTCATGAACCTGAACACTTTTTTTAATTTTCCTGATGATGCTTCGGTCACGAAGCGAAACGTACGTTGAGTTTTTAGTAGTGTGTGTATTGTTGGTGCTAATAAAACAGTTTTGTTGTGTGTGTTGTGTGGAGCTGGATATATTTGGGAGTTTTAGCTTCCGGTTAGTCCAATTCATTTTAACGCACTATTTTGCCTGTTTTATTACGCCATAATACGTATACATTTTTTGGCGAAAAATTGCAAATTAAATAATTTTATTTAGATTTAAGTATGGATTTCCGCAAAGTAACGCCTTCTTCTATCAACTTCTTTTCATCGGCAAAATTCGAAAAAACGTTGTATTATATTTAGTGTTTACTGAAATTTAGCTAATTCTGACCAATACTAGATTTTTCGTCATTGTTCAACTCGGTGCTACAAAAAGTTTATTAGGTAATTAGGATTCTACTGGCGCATGCTGCGATTCTCGCACTATAAATCGCAAATAACATTATTACCTACCGATTTTCATTTTAGTAGAAGACCAGATTTTTTGTAGCAATCAGCTTTATTAACCACAGACAAATGAATGTGGAGGAAGCAAGGCAAGTATGTCAGGATCGTGAGGTTTGGCACTCGATACTCTCTGCCTACCGCGTAAGGGACTTTGAGTGAAGATATGTATGTATGTATGTACAAAAAAGAGCTGTGTTAGCGTGATGTGTATGTGTATGAGTGTCTGTCTGTTGCTTTATAACTTTTGAACTCCTTTGTCTGTGATTGAATATAACATATCGGTTTGGATAGAGGTTTTTGTAAATGTTTAAGTGTACGGTAATATATTACATATATACATTCAGCGATTTCGATTTGAACCCCTGCTCCTTGTTCATTTCAGAATGTTGCAAGTACGGGTTAAGATATTACTGATGTATTGCCAATCTGAGACAGGGAAATTAAGGAAATATTTTTATTTAACTAACATTCAACATATTACCACACCCTCCCTACAAACTTCGAAGCTCGCCACTGTCATATTATTTGCACGACTGTGGCGAGGATTGAAGTTTTGGTGACAGTGGTAGGTACAAATTTGGCAAATCCAAGTAAATTAAGCCAAACTAACATTAATTTTAAGAAAGCTTATTAAAAATTTGTGTGTGTCAGCTACGACACACGATTGGAGTTTATTCCTTACGAAATGTATCTTGCAGCACACATGTCTCCTACTGCAGATTTAGTTATGTTAATTCTTCTTAAATTAGTATAACCGCAGACATTAGAAGTGTGATTCAAATAGTCAGTATTTATAGATAGCGACTCCTCCTGCGCGATACTTCGTAGTCTTCGTGCAGGAGGAGATCCCGAGAATGAGATACGCTGTGTAATGTATTCCATCTCATTCTTTTACACGTTAAATCCTATAGATATATATGTTTGTCTCTTTCTACGTAACGCCTCAACTTTTCGTGTTACACTTGATTTTACTCCTCATAAAATTTCTGTACCGGGCCTTATAACTCAAACCGTTTCTTAAGGAGTAAACTCCAAAAGTTATTTTGTAAAAACACATTTACACGTGTCACATTAAATAACAATTTCTTCGTCTTAGATAAGGGTATTTGTTTTGAATTAAATATATTCGTTACGGATGATTATGGAATTGAAGAAACAGCTGCTATCTGACCTATTACATCATTGGCCAATCTTTATTTTGTTTTCTTATCTGTTTACAAGACTGACATTTCGTGACCTACATACAGGCATTTTCATTCGGATGTACGCGGAATCAAATGTTATTGTAACATTTTTTGACAATTGATATGATATGATTTTGAAGTTATACTTTTTTTTGGCACAATTGGGAAAAATGATGAGAGTGAATTTTTACGATGCGCGCGCAAACCGACAAATAAATGTGACAGTCAAAAGCAACACCCTGAAGTTAGTTGCGAAACTTGTTATTTTTAATTATATTTCATGATTTTTAATTATTGTTGCACGCTATTTACGTATATTTATGTATGTGTGCGTTGTGTTATTATTTGGTATTTTTGGATTGTTACGCCAAAAAAGTATAACTTCTTACGTGCGTACATGAGTACACACACTTTTTTTTATAACTTATCCTAGCCCATGGCTTCATATGAACTCAAGAACACGGAATTATACACACATCAGTCGTTAAATATATTACTGAACGGGTTTAACTTTCAATTCCGGTGTTGCCAAATATTTTGTTTATTTAAATAGCAATATTTGTGATCACAACGTACTTTTATGCTGAAAAAAATTTGATGTAGTAATGTAACATTATATGCGCACTACACATAGTTGTAATTACAGACTTTTTTTAATTGCATCCATAAATTGATTACTGTTGTTGTCATTGTTTTAAGTAATTGCTATCTTTTTTCAACGAATGTAATAAAGAGACAAAACAAGTTTAATAATATCAGATTTGTTTGTAGGAGATTTGTCTACAGGCGTTTTTATACTTCGGACAATGTCAAAACACGTAACAAGTTATTATGTCCGGACTAACTTGAAATGTCATGTTCAATCTCTTTTGATTTTTTAATCAAAAAAGACTGTATACAATCAAAATAAGTTAAACTGTTGTTCAGCTGATTTACTACGGTTGTGCTCCTGATTGGATTAAAAGTATTCGAAAAACTTATTTAGAATGAACGCCAAAATTTCAGCCTTATAAGAGACATAAGTATTTCTTACCACTACGAATACGTCTACATAATTTTAACCGACGTTGAAAACGGAGGAGTTCGTCTTCTATATTTGTTATGAAAGTTAATCAATTTCTCCTTTATTTTTGAACCTAACTATTTTTCATTGAAAAATACTTCGAAGTGGTTCTACTACCACCAAATCTGAGTCTCATGAGTGAATTTTAGAAAAATCGAATAAAACAATTATTTTTGTGTACGTAGATGATTTTTATTAAAACGAAGTCGTTTTCGTTGCTTTGCTAGTTTAATCGCAGATAACCACTGCGATTAAACTATCCTACATTACCGTAATACATAGCATGATCTAGTACCATTCAGATCTAGAAATAGAAATGAGCCGTAGAAGCCTAACAATACTTTCCTTTCGAGAATTAACTGTAGTCGGTTATGTGCGTGACGTCCTAGTATACGAGCAAATCCTGCAGGTGGCTTAGTCACGCGGCCGTTTAGATCAAGCCTTAATATTCAAGAGACGCAAGTTTCGCGTGTGTACCAGGCACCCATAGAATCACAATCGACACTCCATAACTGTTCCTACGAGGTCAGCATCGATATGTTTGTAAATAGTGTAAAATAGGACAAACGACTACTTTATTTTATATTATATGCAAGCTAATGGTAAGCGATGTTTTCCTGGTTAGGCTTATATTTTTTGTCATTGACGACCCCACCGTTCTTAGTCAAATTGCTATGATCGCCCTACCTATTTCTGCCACAAAAATTACTTTTATTTATTTGCAGAATATGTATGTTTCAAAGTTGTAACAGAATGCTTATTCGTACAAACACTCTCTACCACATTGTGGTGTGCAAGTAGCATCGACCACATAGGTATCTAACTTTGGTACCTTATTAAGTACATGGTTTTTATTTTTGTTATTTGTATATTATTAAACATAAACTAGTAAAAACGTCGGTCCGAGACGTTACTGGAACATCTCAAAAAAATTTGTTTTTTTGTTAACTGTACCAATCGATGACACGACAAACAATCTTTGTAGATCATTAACGGAATATCTCAAATACGAATTCAGTTCTGAGCTAATTGACATAAACGGTTATAGCTCCGATCAGCACTTTTAGTTACGTATTAGGTTATTTCGAAATGTTCCTAAGTAGCCCTGTAATCAAGGATTTCACCAAGTACATTTCTAAATGTTCCAATAATTCTCCGAAACTACTGACTGATATATTTGGAAATATGCCACTTTATTTCTTGACTAATCGATTTTGGAATGGAACATTTCAAAATATGCCACTACAACTTTATAAAGCATTTCGTTTAAAGAATTCGTTATTGGAACATTTCTAAATATTCCAGCAGCTTATTTAATTTGCAATAAATTTTATCAGTCATTAATGGAACATTTCATAAAATAGCTAATATTTTGAAAACCAGTCATCAAAAATAAATTCATTATAAATTAATTTGGAAGTAATGAATTTCACTATAAACATACAAAAATTCAATATCAAGTTAGTTCAAATTTCTTTTTTATCACGAATTTATGACTTTTAAAAATCTTTATTAACTCATAGCTCGAAAGTGCAAATTTTGAGATGTTCCAATAACGTCTCGGACCGACGAAAATATGTTTATTATATGTGTTTGTATGAAAAAGAATGTGACGACAGCCAGACAGGTTTGTCAGGATCGTGAGGTCTGGCAATCGATACTCTCTGCCTACCCAGTAAGGGACTTGGCGTGAAGATATGTTATGTTATATTTATTACAAACTGAGGCTCATGTTGGTACCACATCGTTAAAATCTTGTTTGTTTATTGGCATGACGTATTGTTTTAGCATTATACCGTATGTATAGAGTATAAAACTAAATTCAACTATAGCCGAGTGTTACCTGCGGCTGTGTTCGCGTATGAACATGAAACAGTATGAACAATTTATTCCTTTTCTATACCTATTTATTTCTTTTTAATCAATAGACCATTAATAAAGACTGTTACACAAATTTTTAACCCCTAGTTCAACTCTTCAGGGGTAAAATTTCCAGAAATGCCTAAATAAGTATCTACTCATTTATTATAAGTAGCCCAAAAATAAAGTTTTATATTGATAACTTAAAAAAATTGTGTGTGTATTTATGTACACGCGTTAGAAGTTATACTTCTTCGGTGTAATAAGATAAAAATCTTTTTAAAAATTTTATCTTTTGCCTTATTTTACATTTGTAGACAAAATGACACTATCCATAGAAAAAAGGTGTTTAATACATTAAAAGTTTTATTATAATGCATTATTTAGTTAAATAAAGTTTATTTAATATTTAATAAAAACTAAAATGTTATCTATAGCTAACTTCATCATGTCGGGTTTCGTGACGGTGTGCGCGCGCATCGTAAAAATTTACCCTCATAATTTTTTCCTAATGCGCCAAAAGAAGTATAACTTCAAAAATGACGGTCTTCTATACAAATTTTCAACCCCTACTTTACCCCCTTAGGGGCATAAAATTTCCAAAATTCCGTCCTTAGTCTACTCAATAAAATGACCCTATTAACCAAATTTCATGGCGATGATGAATCAGTCAGTCAGGACATGTTTTCTTATAAGTATAGATGATATTTACAATAGGTAGGTAATATTATTTGAGATTGACGCTGAACTTGCTAAGGCGGCCATTACGTTCAGAGTAAACGGGCTATTACACGATACGATAGATTTCGCTGTCAGTTTTACCACTCATTGAATTGACTGACGAATAATTAAGCATGTAAGACGGTGACTGACATTTACATATATATATATTTTGTTAACATTCAAACGTAATTCAAAGACTGTGGTTAAAGTGACAGCAAAGTAATGGCTAGTTAATAATAAGAGATAAGTGTAGTTTATGCACATACCTAAGGCCTTGTTCAGAATGGCGACGCAATTGTAACATTTACAGTGTCTTTCCACCGGTTTTATTTAGGCTTTAGGCTAGGCTAGGCTCTTCCGTAAAAAAAATCCGCTTTACTCCGGCCACCATAGTAGTAGTGGTAACCACTATGGTGGCCAGAGTGAATCGTAGTCTTTTTGGTCAGGATCGAACTATCAAATTGAATCAAAATAAGTTCTAAACTTTAGCTGGAACAGCGTAACAGACAAACGTCTTTATTAAGACATTTACGATATCGGTATGTATATTTATTTTGGTAGTTTTTTTCTTGATAATATTTTGATATGAATTGTCTAAGATCCGGTTCGGATCTTCTTCGAGCTTCACCGAGCTGTTCCGGCTCAAAAGTCAGAACAAAATTTTCTTAATATCTTAACATTGCAAAATTTTCTGAAAAACCATTTCTGAAAATATTGTTTGCAATACTTTTGATAGCTCATTTTTAACCAAGTTCTACTATACTAAATTTATTTCTAAATATATTTCATTCTGCTATCAGCTCGGTGTAGAACAATTTAAGTTTGGATCTTAGACTATTCATACCAGAATATTAACAAAAAAAAATATTTCATGTTTTTGCAAAAAACTCACGAGTATTAAATTGAACAGAGCGCTCCATCAGCGCACGTTTCTTTTTTCTGTTTGTCTAATTTAAAATATTTTAGGATCTTGTTAACCTTTGCTAAAATATCACAGAAAACGTCACCAAAAACCTCCATCTATATATGGAGGATATAATAGGGACGTATACTTATATTATATAGGTGACCTTTCTAATAATATTCAATCTTATTTTAACTCGCCGATCAACCTTTACATTATCTATCCTTACGTAAAACTATTTACCCAGCAACACTAACTGTTAACCGTAGTTTCTTCACCTGCACTTTCTGAAGTCAGTAGCATTTAACAGATATATAATTTTCCTCGTGTTGGTCCGGGCTCCTTTGCAGAATAGACCAACTGCCTTCCTGCCAGGCAGCTCGTAAAAGGCGAGCATAGGCTCACCGTCACTAATACCGTGACATCTTACTAGGTGGTAGAGTTTCGCAGTGACTCGCCCGGATTGGTACCACCGCCTTACCTATTCCTGCCGCCATAACGTCAATGCTTGCTGTTGACGTGTTCCGGTTTGAAGGTAAGATAGCCGGTAAACTGACTTTTGCTCGAGCCCTAAAATCCCGTCCTCAGGTCGGCAATGCATCATTACTACCTTTGGTGTCTCTAGGCGCCGTGAATTTCTTACCATCGGGAAATCCGTTTGCTTGTTTGCCTTCTTATATTATAAAAAAAAATAAAAAAAAGCAATGAAAATAATAAATCAATCTACTCTTAAAATCTACTACCTAATCTGGAGATTAACTTGTTTAAACAAACAAAAAATAAACTTAGGTTTTTTTTAATCAGACTTCGAAATAAGATATTAGTTATTATGTTCCACTTCTTTATTTTTTATGTATATGAAGCGATTTCTCGGTCATTTCTGAAGTCATTTTATTTTTATATAAAAGAGGTTTTTTAGGTGGCCAAAGACATCGAAATAAAATCTGAATAGAATCTCATGAAAATCGACCAAAATACTATTTTTGTGTACTTAAATGACATATTATTTAAGTTGTTTTTTTTTTGCAATCTTTATTTTTTTAATATTTTAAGTTAAATTATGGTACTGACTATACATTCAAATGCCATAATAATTTTAGTTAATAATATCGGCCCAGTAGTTCAGAGTTGAATGATTACTAACATTTTTATTTAAAATAATGGCACAAAAAATACAAATGTATCTTCACACCCATATCCCCGAACCGGTAGTCAGAGGTACAACTAGGGCACCCACGACTAGTCAAAGACACTTAGTCCCAAATTGTAATAGGTGGCAAGCCTATTGCCAACCGGGCATAAATCCAATCCTGGGCAACCTTATTTTTATTAGAAAACTGGAATTACGTACATTTTCTTTTGTTTTTTTTTGTTGCCCGACCCGGGGATCGAACCCGGGACCTCAAGAAGTCAAGTCCGACGCCGGACCGCTATACCACAGGGGCGATCTCAAAAAATATGAATTTCCAAGAACTTGTTTACCTTTAGAAAGTCTAGATAGCTGATACGGAGAGGATAACACGTGGCCAAGCCTATATAAAGGTTGCCAACTACGTCGCTTTAGTGTTGCCAGCTCTCTGAAATGTTACGAATTTAATCTATTTAATTTATAAAAAGTCAGTGGACGCGTTGTTGGCAAGCCAGAGCTTGGCAGCTTTTATATATCCAACTATTGATGAGAGCGATTGATCTATCTTTACATGTTTATTTGTTTAGTTCTGAGAATGTGCCGACAAGTTACCTAACAACTATCCAATAGACATGACTATTTGTTTCCTAGAACAAAATCAAGAATAACTTATGTATCTATTACTAGCGACCCGACCCGGCTTCACACGGGTATAAAATGTACATATAAAGTTTCCTCTTTAAACACTTTCTTATATAAAAATAAACCGTATCAAAATCCGTTGAGTAGTTTTAAAGATTTAAGCATTCAAAGGAACATAGGGACAGAGATCGCGACTTTGTTTTATACTATGTACTATGATATTCCTGGTTATGGATGTTTTTTAAATTTATTTCGATATCATAGATACTTCCTTTTTAATATGATAAAAGCGAAAGTCTTTCTGTGTGGATCGGCTTTCATATTGGCTAGTTTTTTAGTTGCCCGACTCGGGGATCGAACCAGCGTCCTCAAAAAGTCAAGTCTGACGCCAGACCGCTAGACCAGAGGCTAGATCACGGAAAAATATTTTGAAATGAAGAAATATGTAAATGCTATTTACGTACCACTTAGTATTTATAAGTAAAATTTGTAAGTGATACGTAAACAGCAAGCCTACCAGTGTTGCTTCATTTAAAAATATGAATGTTTGGAAGTTTTACGAAGCGTTGACAATGGAAAATATCAAATATTACTTTCCAATGCTATGTAAAACTTCGACTAATATTATAAATGCAAATGTAAGTTTGTTTTTTCCACTTTCACGCGAAAACTACTTATCCAATCATCATGAAACTTTGTACACATATATTCTTTAGGTATTAAAAGTAACATACTTTTTTATTACTTTTGTGCGATCCAAGTCGCGGGACAAACTAGTATTCATAAAATGGCCACCCTATTTCTGACATTACGTAAGAACAATGTTTTTTTAATTTGTAAAAATACATCCAAAGTCTTGGCCCGATACGCCCGCGGCGTTAGGTAGAAGCTTCCAAGCACAAATTACTACGGTTCAAATGTTTTGTCTAATATTTATTCGACGGGCCAACGGATATTTTATTCTCCTAAATAACAAAGAAGTATATTGGTATTTTTATATCGCTTATACAAAGAAATACGTAAATAATTTTAGCTCTGGGCTTTTTTTTAAAACAAAAAAGCTCTGGACTTAAGAAAATCTAATTTAGTGATTTGAACTGACTACTTTTATTAAAAACATTTTTAGAGCAATCCTAAAGGAATGGATCGATTTTGATTTTTGATGGAAAGCACATGTGATTTTAATTTTTAGATGATTTTTAATACATCACAGATAGGTTTTAAAATTTCGGAAAATTTTAACTTTATGATTATTTATTAATGAACTTGCAATTTGATTTGGGCGGGTGGCTGTATTTCAGGCTACTTCTGCGGCGGTAGAAAAGATATTCATTTTTACAATAAGCCATAAATTTTATCAATCCACAGACTAAAAGACCAAATAAAACAAAATGTCACAATGTTGACGTTTCGCCATGTTTTCGTCTTTTGAATCTGTGTACGTATATTATTATACTCTGTGTTAAAAAACAAAATAAAATTCTAGAACAGTTATTTTTTAAACAATTGGATAACCCTTAGAAGAGTTCAAATTTTAAAGATATGAGCAAGACTTACTGTAATCTCAATACGAATATAAGAGTTTTTTACGTAGCTAATTCTATCTTAATTGAAACTTATAGTCAAAGAATAAATACTTTCAGGCCCGTATCCCCGAATAGGTATGCAGAGGTACAGACAGGGCATACATGACTAACCGACGGCACTAAGTACCACAATGTGATAGGTGGCAAACTTATCACCAACTACTCATTTAAATTACTAGTCATACACCTACTACACAAAATTGATAACTCCACCGGCCAACCCCGAGGCTCTGGTTCCATTTCCAGCTCGAAAACGTCTGTATTTTCGGGTCTGGGGAGTTATTAAATTTAGCCTTTTATCTATTTATGTATTTTTATGAATAGGTATCGTTTTCTAAACCCAACTCGGCTCGCAATTGTTTATTTTATTTTAATATTGTTATCAATAATTCGTCGGTATATTTCTTGTTTGTAACGAATGTAAATTGAAAGAATGCGATAACCCAATGTTTTGACGTCTTAATTAGGCCTCATATTAAATTAGCATATTATATATAGATATATACCTATGTATTTATATTGAGTCAAGATTTTTTTTAGAAATTAAAGAGATCGTGGATAATCTGTTTGCACCTCTGCCTACCTCTAGTAATGGGTGTACTAGGTACACTTCTACCCTTACTCATTTTATACGTTACAATTTTATTGATCTCCAATATTTATTGTGTCTTCAATAATAAATTCATCAACATGACCCAATTGGAGAAAATATTTCGACGTATTTAGAAGACTAGGTTTGAAGTGAAAAGCTGTATTTAAGCGGATGACCTGGATTCTAACAATATAAACTGTCTGTCTATGTATCTAATGTAGGAATGTTCTGAAATAACTTGCTTTTAGCGGCAGAATGTGGGAGTAATCCGACGGTAGACTTACAACTAGAATTTTAGCTACAGAATAAAAATACTAGTCTTGATGGTATGATATGAAGTAATTTAAACGAAATAAAACTGTAAAAAACCCGCGTTACGTAAGTCATCTAGATACAAATGTTAAGTATTTCCCTCGATTTCTATAATTAAAGAGTGTTTCTTTTAGTAAAAAAATAATAAATCTTCTCAGTGTGTGGCCGCGTTTGAATCCGATGGTAGATTTCGGTATTATACAGACTTGACACAAGTGCCTTTCGTGATGTCTATAGCCTATGCGATGTAAACGTGTTTTTTTTTGTTTCTTCTTTTTAGTGGCAAAGGAACTATCTCGGAAGAACGCTATTTCAAATTATCAAAATCAGTTCAGAAATTAGGAATCAAAACTCAAAATTGATGTTAATTTCAATATTAGACGTTTAAGTAAACAATTAAATAGGTACGTGTTGTTACCTGCGCACTAGGGGTGTACTCTACTCAATAAAAATAACGATTAAAATCAGGTTACTCTGTTGAAAGTTATTCGTAGTCTAACATAAAAACGTTTACGCGTCAAATTGAAAAGTTTCTGCGTTTTTTAATCTTAATATTTAGTTATAATAAGTATATCACAGAGTCAGAACTTAGCTAAGTTATCTTACAAATTTACATATTAACCATATCTTAAACTCAGATGAAGATAATAAATGAGATTCGCCAATTAATAACATTTTTTAACAGCATATGAAAAAAGATGGTAGTCACAAGTTAGTTTGTGTGTATGTATGTCTTTAGCATCATAACTCTTAAATGAGTAGACGGATTTTTAGCTATATTATGGATAGGTTTTGACAGGGCTATTGAAAGGCAAATCAGTTTAGGAAATCGGTTAAAATCACGTTTTACAAAGTACATCAAATATGCCAAAACCTAGGTTGGAACTTAGAATACATAAATATCAACACCAAACTGAAAGACGAAAAGAGAGGAACTGAAGTCACAAAAGCAAGAGTAAAATACAATTGGTTTACATTAGTATTGTCAATTGTGTTTATTATTCATGAATGTTTCATTGCATTAAAAATTTGTAATTAAAATTTCGGTGATAAAAGGAATATTCCATTATTAAATTCGAGTTGAAAATGTAATTAGTGTTCCAAATGTAATTAATGTAACAAGTGTTAACATTTTCAAATGCATTAAAAATAGTATGAATTTTAATTTATAATTGTCTACGTCAGAATGTTTTTTTCATTATGAAACATGGAAAATTAATCTTTGCTCGTCCATGAACTAACGGACGTTAACTCGAAACACTACCAACCTAAGGAATTGGCTTTATCAAAGTGGTGTTACCAATCCAGCTAACCTGTCGCCAAATCCTGCCAAATATGACAAGCAATCTTTGAAGTTGTACAATTCAGAATTAATCCATACTTAATCATACTTAAATGGATAAATTTCTTCAGTTGAAGCAAAATAAGATAAATGCATCTATAAAGATATAAACGCGGATAAGATAAAAATCTACTTCTCATAAAAATGTTTTGGTCAGACTCCTAAAAACGGGTTAGTTGCGAATCAAAGTCAGGCCTACACAGCCCATCCCTACAAAGATATTTACAAATGTAGGACGGCAGGTACAAAGTTTTTGATTGATGTACAGTTTATAGTTCCACAAAAGCCCGTTTTTCCCGTGTTGGTCTGGGCTCCTGTGCCACCATCTGCCTTCCTTCCCAGCAAGCTCGTAAAAGGCGAGCATAGGCTCACCGTCACTAACACCGTGACATTCTACTAGGTGGTAGAGTTTAGCAGCGACTCGCCCGGATTGGTACCACCGCCTTACCTATTCCTGCTGCCACAATGTCATGACGTGTTCCAGTTCGGAGGGTAGGGTAGCCAGAAAACTTACTTTTGCTCGAGGCCTAACATCCCGGCCTCAGTTTGGCTACGCACCATTACCACCTTTGATGTCTCTAGGCGGCGTGTATTTCTTAATATCAGGAAATCCGTCTGCTTGTTTGCTTTCCAATATCATAAATAAATAAATCATAAACAAATACAAAAAGGCGATGGGGCAATAACACTGAGGTAGTGAAGAGCCTATCGTACTCAAAAGAAGATGAAGGAGAGACGATGTGAGGTCACATGTGATATTGGGTAATAAATAATTAGCAAAACTCATTTGAAATCAACCACAATATTAAAACATCAAAGTATCTTAAATCGACTTTACACTACCAATAATATTAAACAAGCAATTCAATTATAAAATTTCAAAGTTGTAATTAAATGCCGAAACCTACAAAATATATGACGAAATTCATTTAAATTATCTGACTAAGCTATATAATATGTTTATTTGCTATCTCAGTGTAATTATATGAAACAAGTTATAAAACGATTTTATTAAATACTGGGAGTGCAGAGTCAAGAGATACATTCGTAATAGATATTTATCAAACTTTTTCGTACAACGACCTTTTTAATTACTGCATAACCCATGTTTTTATACCACCTAAGTGTTTTTTGCTGAATTGTGAAATTCGCAAACTTTCTTTCCGCTTTATTTTGTGTGTATTCTAGATATTAGTATCTATTTAGGATTCTTGGAAATTTCTTGCCTATTAGGCGAGTT